>JAZGTJ010000498.1:0-106596 GCA_036877575.1 Botia almorhae
GTGTACAACATGATGAAACTTACAAATGCTGAAAATATGAATGCTTTAGATCCTACTACCATTTTAGTTCTGATATCGTAAACACTGCAACCCCAACAGTTGAAATCAAGACTATGTAAATAATTCACATGTTATGCCAAATCTCATCCCACTGCTTACAGTGAATGGATTTTTCCTTTCATTGGAATGTATGACATCATTTGCTTTCAGCAGATAGGAATGCTCTCAGTCTATAGAATTATGTTACACTTTCTCTAATGATGTTTGACACAAAGGAAGAATTAGTCTCTGCTGCAATTGTACTTCATTGTAAATAAGAAAACAATTTTGAGTGTTGCACCAACAAGTGCATAACATGATCGTAGTTGCTTTTCTAGTTGGTAATATTGTTTCAGAGGTCATCTGGCAATACAGAGGTCATGTACATTATAGAAGTTACATATATGCTAGTGGTCATGTGTGCACACACACACAAATTGAGCAGATGGAATTTTTGAAAATCACTGATTAAAACTGTATTTAAATAATGGCTACAGGATACTTCCGTGTGAGAAAGCAGCATTATCTCTCTCTCGTTCAGTCACATTCTACTTCCTCTCCATCCATCATGTAATTTCTCAGCAGTGCATTGTGCTTCACCATCTGACCGTACTGTTCCACACCTGCATACACACAGATACACAAACACACAAACTAAGAAAAACACACATTAGGATGCCTTTGTTGCGTTGCATGTCCCAAAGTATCCAAACTATTAACCTTAACAAATTTCAGTTTATATACTGTACTCCCCCAACTAACACAATCTGATGAAGTTCAGCTGTGTTTCTGTTGGAATCCCACCTGACTGTAAATAGAAGTGCACAAGATCTTAGCATTGAGGCCTAAGTGTATCTGTAGTGTTTATCTCTGTTCTTGTCTTTCCTTTTTCTCTTTAGCCCTAAGGCTATCAGTAGTCATACACATAGTAGTCCTATTTAAGGACTTTGAATGACTCTGTGACACACAAGATAAAGTAAAAACTATAAAAAAAAGTAAAACTGCCACACACAGCTAACCTTCCCATAAGCCTGCACTGCTGACTTTCCCTGAAGCCTGAGAGTGTGAGTTCAGTGGTATGTCTGTGGTTATGAGGCAGACAGAAAGAGTGTCAGAGATAGAAAAATGTCATGAGTGGTACCTCCCTAAACCCCCACAACCCCAGTATTGGCATCAGTTCTCACCACAGTGATGCAAAAATAGGCATGGAATGCTGCTGTGAGGAGAGGGGTGGAAGATTGATATGTAGTGAAAACTGAATCAAAGCCTCCCACAAAAGCTCAGGATGAGTTACAGCCCACAGTCAAATATATGTGGGCTGATGTATCAACACACTTTTACAGTAAGGATAGATAGTGTGTGTGGTGATTATGAGGTTACTAGTGTAAAATTAACCACTTCCCACTTACAAATAGCTATCAATTTCTTTTCTGTACACAAAAATGTATTACGTTTACACACAAGATATCACTTTCAATCTTTCACACATTTCTGTTTATCATGCAGCTTTAGGTTACTTAGATTTCCCAATAACTATTTGTTGCAAGGTCAAGCCCAAAGTACAGCTTTGAAGTCTTTGCAGCTCTATGCTCTGAATGCTCTCATGCACTAAACTCCCAAATAACATTCATGACACAAACAGGTTTTCACTGTCTCTTTTACTTATTTTCGAAAGCTTCATATTTACCTGATTAGAGTTTATTTTATTTGTGTATTTCTCCTCCTTCCCCAGTCAATTCAATTAAAAGTGAAAATTGTGGGGAAAAAAATGTTGACAGCTGTCTGTGCATGTGAAACACAGGGCTTGAGTCAGCCACAGACTATAGCCGTCAGTTTTGCATTTCAGTGCTTCAGTTCCCAAAACAGCAGCAGACGCCAGCGGTCCCTCCCCGTCTCCCTGTGCCTGGCTTAGACTGCCTTTCAGCCGGGGGATCCCTATTCTGCTGAGCTCATCAGACTGACCCCTTTCAGAGAGGCGTGGATCGACTGCCGCTGTGGTCTTTTCTCTCTCTACAAGCAGTGAATGTGCTAAAACAGCACTGGATAATAACTTGGCATTAGTACCTGTTGTGTAAAGCATTAGTGATAAGAATTGACTGGTGGGACTTGTGGTCTCCCACTGAACACTAAAGCTGATGAAGCTTGATCCTGGCACCACATTGGAGGGCAGATTACCAAGAGCAGCCAGGCTTACACACTAACATTTCCCAGCATGCATTGGCACCAGCCACCAACTTCTCCACCTTTGCACTCATGGGATGGACATGCAGGCTGCTGGCAGAGTAACTTCATTTCCACCATACAGCTTTCATTTCATTTTTATTACAGCCCACATTTCAAAGTGCATTCACACATAAACAATTATACTAAAATGATATACTAAAGTATATAATTTTTTTAAAATACTTTATCCTATCCCAATACGATAAATATGCACAGAGAACTTTTAATATGCACATCATATGCACGATAAATATGCACAGAGAAAATTTTTAATTTATTCTCTTAGCAGAAACTTATACAAAGTGACTTACCAAGAGAGAAAACATTTTGCCTTAAGAACCAAGCCTAGTCTACAAAGTTACATTTACAAGTAGGAACAGTTCTGATGCTAAGAACAGAATGAGCATAGAGGAGTGTATAGCAGTTGTAGGTTCACTTGCAGTAAAAATGTAAACATTGTTATAGCTCAACTTTGCTGCATTTAAAACATAGCTCTGTTTAAAAGCAACCTGAATGATTTTTTTATATTTGTAGCAACCACTAATAAAGTTTGTGTTTATGTCAAGGTTTGCAAACCAGGATTTCAAAAGATTGCATCAATTGATGAAGTTATCGCTTAGGCACACTGGGCTGCCATTTTTCTCTTTGAAGAGATAATGATGTAAAGGTGAAGTATGTAATAAGGTAAGCTTGGCAGTAAAGGTTTGCAAAGTGGAGCTCTGTTCTTGTTATAGCTTTGGGCTGCCAGTATGGAAGGAGGGGTTGTATCTCTCATGAGAGCCATCAGTCAGATTTCTGTCTCTTTCTGAAAGAGAGAAAGCTGATTTCATCTTGCTTTTTGTGTGAAGTGATTTCCAGGAGAACTGCTGAGATGGTGCCTTCAGGCCTGATGAAAGCAGTGTTTTAATCATGGCCAACTCCAGTGACATTATCAGAACATTATTACCCCCGTTTACCATGAATCACATTACCTGGTCCCACCCGCACTGCTCTAAATCAGATTCAGAGCTCACCTCCGGCCTCTGATTGCAGCATAACTCAATACAGCAGGAAGAGGCTGTTTCTTTCCTCTTCTGTGCCACAATCACTCTCACACTGTTGTCTCTTTAAGAGTCCATTCTCCTGCAAACAGGGGAGCAGCAGGTTTTTCACTCACCATTGGCTCCTCTGTACCTTTATATGGGTAATAATGTGGATGTTTTGTAGAGAGAAATCTTAGCTCTGGGAGAGAAATCATCCTGGGATGGATGAGCAGTCTTTTTATCCACGTAGCCATTAACCTCTTACATTCACACCACTGGCTGACACTTTTGTCCAAAGCAATATACAGTGTGTTCAAGCAGTCCATTGTAATCAGTATGTACATTCTCTGGGATTTAAACCCATGACCATGACCTTGGTGTTGCTAGCACAAAGCTCTATCAACTGAGCTACAAACTTTTCTCTTGCTAATGCTTTCAATTCTTATATTTCTGTGTTCCTGTAGTGTTCCTGTAACTCAGTTAGTGTTCCTGTAGCTCAGGTGGTAGAGCATTGCGTTAGAAGTGCAAAAGGTCATGGGTTTGATTCCAAGGTACACACCCACACACAAGCACATGTACTGATAAAATATATAACTTGAATATACTGTATGTCGCTTTGGATAAAAGTTGCCAGATGTAATATTTCTGTTACCCTAATTTCCTTTAAAGGAAACACTGTTTATATGTGTGGTTTAACTTTATTAGATTAATCTGAGAGCATATTTCACTTGAAAAGTCCCAGGGTCCTGTTTAATGTATTACAATGGTACTAATGCCTGGTGATAGAAACGGTGCACTGGTCCTGTTTACCTGCAGCTGCTTGAAGCTTTTAACAGCTGAATGTGTGCCGAGCTCAGTCTGTCATGAAGCCAGGTCATGTGTTCATTCCACTAAACCAGGCAGGCCAGACCAGATTTTGATTATTTAAACACAGCTGTTTTCTACATCTATTTTCTACATAGGCAATAAGCATGCAAGTAAAGCTATTACCTACTTGTGAATGGAGGAAGACAGACTGTTGTTGTTTATTTAACCACAAATCACTCTAAAAATGGTAGATAATGCACATACATGTTCTAGAGTGTAAAAAAATTAAACAGGCAATTGGTTTCTTAATTAAAAGGAGGCGGGACTTCCATTTCAACACCTGTCAAATTGAGCATTACAAATTCATTTCATAAGTGATCTGTCTCCTCCCACATATACTGCCTCTGGATATTTGTATTTAATGCATTTGTCTGTGCTGGAAAACCTTTAATAAAAGCGTAAGAGCATCTTGTGGTGAGCAGCTTCATCTCCCCTACTGACTGCATCATGATTTTGTGATGTAGGCTGAGGGGCATCTGCAGTCATGTGTTAGTCTTGACGTCACAGATGACCTTGAGTAAACATCTCCTCCCTCCTTCACTTCTGAACATTGTGGATCTTTTCTGGAATGTTCTGAGGATCTGGCAGACATAGATAGCATAACTCAGAGAAAGACATGCTCACATACTAATCAAAACACATCTCTTAGATGAACTTGCTGATCTACTTTATGTGTAAATAGCAACAGCATTATGATCACATATTCTCTTTAGACAAGCTTCCGCTGTAATCCTGCAAGCAATGTGAGCAATGATGTATGGTGCATAACTTGACCTGTGGTCTTCATACCTGAAACCTCACTGTGACAGTTCACATGTGGTCAGTACACTTGCTATCCTGATGCATTTGTCAACATTCCTACAATGTGGGTGAAAATATAGTGCAGGTGCTAGAAGCTACAGGCCTGGCTGGCAAAAAGAGTTACAACTGTTCCCATTCAAGCTCAAATTGCCTGTGAAAGCGCCATCTGACCCTCAATGAGTTTTTAATTGAATACCCATGAAGATTGGGGATTTACAAGAGTTGTAGGCTGTGAAAAATGGATTTCACAGCAGCGCTACAGGCTAATAAAGTTACAGAGTAGCCAGGCTGAAGTACAGAGGAGAGGTCAGAGCGTGAAACACATTGTGAGCATGGTTAGCCTTTATCTCCATGTTCTGCTTACAAATAAAAATGGTACATGTTACATAGTAACAATTTTTGTTACCTCTAGAACATTCATACCATTTATTGTGTCCCACTCCATTGTAGACGGAATATTTATATACACACATGTATGAAAATCTTTTCCCTGAGGTATGTGTATAAACCTCCATTTATTCTCTACACCGCAGTGATTTATATCAGCAGTTATGTATTAACTCTACTGTTTAATACTGTATTAATACTACTGTTGACTGATGTACATGTGCACCATTGTGCTGCACAAGTGGTCCCTTTAGGGCTTTATGCATATAAAAGACAACATGTCACATGTAACCTGGTTTCGTTCTGCAGCGGTCCTCTAATGGCAGCTGGGAAAGCAGCAGGACTTTGCACATCTGACATCTTAACTGCTGATCTCATGGAAAGGCCTTTCACTTCAGTACATAAACCTGTTAAAGTGAGCCATGGGTCTCATCTCGCTGAGGCGCAGCTCTGAAAGTTACTCACCCACCTTCCCATATGTCAGGCTGAATCTAGCCATAATCCTCCTCTTATATTGTGTTAGAGAATATCAGAGCAGTAGCTATGTAACCTCTTGCTTTAAGATGTTATTTGTGCACGTGGCATGTTTGTGAAGCTGTTTGCAGGGATATTCTTCCCCTGAGATAGTGACAAATGACAAACAAGCTCCCAGACAAGAACACTTAGTTAACAACACACCAGAAAAGTGAACATTATCCTGCTTCACCCCTATGACTCTGACTGGCTTATGGTATATGTGTTTTGTATTTGCATTTTGTATATGTGGTATGTGTTTTGTATTTGCATTTAAAGATGCTTTACATTTGATCAATTTACATGTTCCCTGAGAATTGAACCCAAGACCTTGGCATAACTAGCTGCATGCTAGTTGAGCTACAGAAGCACTGTAACATTGTTGTTATTGTAAATAAACGAATATATTGATCTAGCCAACTGGAGCTTAGTCTCCTCCAGCTCTGTGTGAGTGTGTAAGCTGTGGAAGAAAATAAAGAGGAGCTACATACACATATGTGATTGGAAACAGTTATGGTTCAGTTAATGATGTGTGTGTCATGCATCATGTATGATTTGTGTTTTTAAAGAGACATTCTTGGCTCAACCATGTCACATATAAAAGCGTCAAGATAATTACCTACACAAGAAATGGACATTATACAAAGGAAATCTACTTTATGTATTTTTACTTTCACTGCAACAAATCCTCTAACCAATTCTTACAACAACTTAAATAATAAATCCTGCTGTTTTATATCATTGATATACTCTGTGAAGTAATGAAAGTATAAGAAAATAAAAGCTGTTTGTGACTTTATAAATGGACATATCCAAGCATGTGTGTGATGTGAATTATTGAGCTTAGCTTCTGCTCATCAAAGCGCAACAACAGTTTTAGAATGTGTGTCTATATTTATCAGTGCAAACATGGAAAAAACAAATATGCAGTTTATTTAATTATTTAGATGTTTTTATTTGATGTATTTATTTGTAGATGTTAAGAAATAAGGTCTGGTTTATTTGTTATGTGCTTATTATTCTAATAGTATACTGAATAAATGTCATTGTGTGCTTAAAGGAGCATTGTTTGCTGTCTTGCCCACTCTTTGTCCATAAAACAATGGATTCTAAACAAGTCACATGCCCATCTTTGAAATCTCAATCTCAAATGCCAGAAATGAAACAGCATTAACATTTCTATGATCCTTTAGGGCTGTATTAACTGAGGTTGCATAAAATCAGCTTTAGGTAGTAGGTATTTTTGGTAACAGATGAAACAGGACCAGTAGGTGTATTGACAGAGAATAGTTAAGCTGTGTTGTGCTGGCAGTGGCTAGAGCTAATAGCTCTGAACATGCACAGCTGGCCATGAATCAGTGGATTGAATGAAGGTCATAAGTCTCTCTGGACTGGCACAATCTGTCCTGTAAACACAGCTCATGTGGGGGTTAAAAGTAGAGATTTTCTAATTTTAGAACAAAACAATTATACTTACACTTTGACATTACTCATGAAAGGTCACAAAGTGGCTGCTATTGTTGTTCTATTTATGCAAGTTCCTTTGAAAGTAAGTTGAGTAATTAAAAATTCAAAGCATATGCTACTTATTTTGTCAGGGTGAATTTTCACTTTTTATATATGCCACACTTGTGTTTATCTTTAAATTAAAAGCCAAAGTATTTAATTGATAATGCTTTTAAATGTAGAATAAATCATATAATCTCTCTCTACCAGACCAGCATGCAAGTAAACATACTGCTATACTACTACTACTACTACTACTACTACTACTACTACTACTTATATACTGGATGGGTTTACATATATGGTTCTTTCCTGTAAGGGTCACATAATGTAATTGCACTTTTATTCAGCCTGCTTCTTTTTTTAATACCTAGTAAAGCACGTGATTCTGAGGTCATTCAATCTCAGATTAGACCCAATAGTCCTTCGCTGGATTCCCCTGTGACTCATGCACTAAAGCTCAATTTTGGTTCTTGTCAGTGTTTGATTAATGTCTGGTATCTGTGCTGGTATTCGCTCCGTGGAGTAGCTGTGTTTGGGACTTAGTCAGGTTTAAAAGGGCAGGTCAGCTGGGGCTCTCTAAGATGAGTAACTGTGATTCTGGTTGTGATGTATGATTGAAAGTTGTACAATTCACTGCATGTCTTCTGGCTTACCAAAAAACAAGACTAAAATAACTTGCCTCATAATTTAGTTTTAAGGTGTTGGTGTTTGGACTGAGTTTATCCACAAATGTAGACACAAGTTTTGGCAACTTATCTGGTTTTAAAAAATGTAATAGACAGTTTTTAATGGCTCATTGAACATTTATTGCCTACCACAGAATTATAGATTACTTTTGTTTTGTGTGTTTGATTCTAAGAGAGGTCCTCAGAGAGATCTCAAGTCGTGCCCATGGCCTGACTTCCAGAGGGTTCTCGTTAGTAATGGAAACAGGGTCCTTTACTTTGTGAGGGCCTCAAACCAAGGCAAGAATTTCCCGAGTCAATAAAGCCTTTGGAAACTAGATAAGGTCAATTGGTTTTTAATTCAGCACAGATGAAGACAGACAGTGAAACTGGATCATTTCTCCCCTGTTCGGTTCCCTCAGGTCTCCAAGGTTCACTATGTTTTCTACTCCACCACTCTCTCTTTCCTCAATCCCCCGCATTAAACAAACACCAATAGCGTTTCCAAGCTTCTCTGGCCAATCAAAGCATGATTTACTTACAACATATTTGATTTCTTCATACTCAAATTCTTTGACTCTCCAACCGCTGTCCAGTGAGTACCATAATTTGCATGTTAATGAGAAGCAGAGAAAAAAATCTCAAGCTTGTTGTGGAGTCAATACAATAGAGCTGAACAGACAGTATCAGGGTGTCTGTTGGCAGTTCCTGGCTGCAGATTGTAACCTCTGTTTCAGATGTCTTGTTTTTGCTGGCAGAACTGCAGCTCTCTCTTTATGTTTATACTTCACCATGGTGCCTCATATTGGACTCCTTTAGTCTCTCTATATCAAAATTTCATAACAGGCTTTTGACATTTGTCTACATGCTTTATGCATTTTTATCAAATAAACTCATGCAATCTACCCTTTAAAGGCCAATGATATGCATAAATAATCTATCAAACTATAATCTATCAGGGGCCACTCAGAGTAAACATATAAGTCATGTATACATGCTATGTATTTTATTTCTCTTTATATATTGTAACATTCTACTTGTATTTTAAAATATGTACAGAAGTACACTGTACAATTAAGGGCAAAGTTTCATACACTTTCTACCTTCCATCATTTCCTAATTACAGGCAGGCAGCCAAACCTACTGAAATCTCCTGCTGATCACACACGCTTCACTCAGTGTGTGTCGATGTGTACATGTGTGTGGTTTCTGAGGTCATGGGAGTGTTTTCCAAGTGCTTGCTCTTCCATGAGCACACCTGAGCTCTTAGGCTCATGAAAGCCTCAGGTTGCCCAGTGTTTAGGGCTGTGTAGGGTAGTCATGTGCGTCAAAGCTGCCTTTTATCACGTTTTTCTGTCTCTCTTTGCTCTATTTTCACTCATTTGCTCTTTAGAGAGGCTGGCCATAGCGATGCTCTTCATTTTGAGCATAGATTAGAGTTATCGACTTGGGTTTCTAAAGAAACTACAAAGACATTGTGATTTTTTTGGGAATCTGAGATACTAACAGACATCATGCTGAATATTCTGATATCCTCGCTGGTAGATGCGGATCGTAACATGCGATGGAGGAGCATCGAGCGCCTGTCTTCATTAGCAGTATTTACCATTCTGTTTCTCTGTGTTGTATTTCAATTTCCAGTTGATTGTTTTCTGTGTTTCAATTATTCAGGATGCGTACTTCCTGTTCATCCTTTGTGTTTGTGTTTCAGTTTATTCTGATTCTGGTTTAGTTATCCATGTCTTTCATGATATTTAAATATTTCATCATCACTTACATCTGTAAAACATAGTTTTGTTTAGCTAACGGTGATTCATAAAAGTATTTGTTTATATGTGGTAGATGAAAGAACTGTGGGAGGAAATTCACATATTTCTCTTGGTTACAGCACAAGAGTTTAGTTTTTGGATAATACAATAACTGTATGCGAATGCTTTTCTCTTTCTTTCTCTGAGTCCTTGTGTTCCTTAAACCCTTAAGCCTTTTGTCTTCTTAAACGTCCCTCTGCTATCAATTGTTTTCCCTTCCCCTTCTTTCTAATGATTCCTAAAGCCCATAGCAATGAGAGAATGTGACTCATTACACAGTTATTTTGGGTTTAGCCTTAAGGCCTGAATTATGACAAGAATCTATCCACTCAGCATGACTGATCCAAAGCATCATTTGCCTCTTCCTCAGACCTGTCTGTCAATCATCTATGTATTTTTTCGATATGGCAGATCACGTTTTAGAAGGGGAATATAGTGTTTCCAAATAATTTTGGATTTGGTTTGCTCAGATTACATGTTATATGTTGTGTCTTGTTTTGAGCATGTTGATGTGGTAACTTAAAAATAACAATATGTTAAATAACAACTGCCAATATATGTTATACATACAAACATGTTTAAAAAACTGTCTGTTACTAGAATAGCCCCTGATGCTGATTTTTTTTTGTGTGCGTCTCATCTGGTAATTGCAGTACAGATCTGTTTTTGTTGGTGTCGTTATTTGTTGATGGTAGCATATATATCTTTACCATCTTAATGACAGTTACAAGAACTGTGGCGATCAAGAGAGAGAGCTTGTTTGTATAAAAATACAAACATTTTACTGGACTACAGGAACACTTTAGGCACTTAACACATGAGAGAATTACAGTAGCACTAACTAGTCAGCTAAATAATAATACGCTTAAGGAGTCAGCAATGTTTGTTTTTTGTGGAATTTGTTTTCCTTTTATCAGCTGCAAACACAACATCACATTTAACAGTGAAAAGTACAGCCCAAAAATGTGATTTCAAAACCAAACAAAAAACAAACAGCATTTTCTGGTTCTATCCTATGGGAGGGGACCCTGAAACAACAGGAAGTGGTTTGTATTGCAGCAATTATGTCCCGTTAGGTTTCCTGTGGAGTTTGTTATTGACCAAAATCTAATCTAAAGGTTAAACTGCATGCAATCTAAAAGGTCTGTAAACCTAAATCAAATTAAATTATATATTATTATTGGATTGTGGGTAAAGAAACTGTAATCCTTACACCTACTGTATTTATCTGTTTGCGTAATATACCAAAAGCAAACAGGGAGAAACAACTTCATTCCACTTTACCTTCATTTCTCTGTATCCCATCCGTTCTCCCGGTAAAAACAAAAAGGACGTGCACGGGAGGCGCCCATCGAATTCCGATTTTTGTCTCTGCTATTTGATGTAAACCACAAATGATGTAACCACACAACGCTAAATTAAGAAATAAAATAGCTGCATACACACAAAAAGTTACAATTTCACGTCTGGGATTGTGGTTATACAACTCATACTGTCCTGGTTTCCACCCTACCACCCCCGCACGAATGTAATGGTCCATCCCAGTCAGACATGTCATGATTGTTGCTGGGAGAGGAGAGAAGCGAGGAGTGAGCTCATGTGTTTGAAAGTTCTACCGCTGTGTGATAGGGCACCGTGTTTTATTAAACCAGTTGAGTGTTGTGGCGTGGTCAACAAAAGGAGTTCAATATTTTGTTTTTTACTGCAGTTTAAATTTATTTCCATATAGAAAGAGCAGGGGTGACCATCAAATAGTTATCGCAAGGTCCTGAAGTTTCTATAGGTTCAGGCGTAATAATAGATGATGTACTTTGGACTGCTGGGTTTTCGTTGAGTTGACATGCCTTTGAAAGATCAGAAGAAATAAACCCGCTGTGCCCGGCGCTGCGGCGGCTGCTGGGCAGGAGGAAAGAAGGAATAATTTCGCATTTTGCTTGTAGTGATACTTAACAGCAAACTTGCTCGCGGGAGCCAGCAAGAGATCAAAATGTCTGCCAAGGTTGCGCCAAACAAGGTAGGAAATAACTTCACTTTAAATGTACTTTTAACAGCAAATGGATTGTGTTTCAACGTATGCTGACCCTCTAGGGTGGCAATAGGTAGGACGAGACTCAGTGCTGCGCTGCGTAAACACCATTCATCAAGATTATCATCAGTCGGTGAACACAAGGCTTTACAGTAGATCTGATCTATAATATTTTATTTTAAAATCTTAAAAAGATACGTTGCCATTTAAACTGATTTTAAAGTGGGTTTAGTGAGTATTGATCGCTGGATGTGTTTGCGGAATACCTGTTGATTATAAATGACACTAAAGCGCGCTATACCTCCTATAGTTGTTGCCTGAAAACTGC
The DNA here is from genome assembly GCA_036877575.1 of Botia almorhae. NCBI lineage: Eukaryota > Metazoa > Chordata > Actinopteri > Cypriniformes > Botiidae > Botia > Botia almorhae. The sequence goes on from JAZGTJ010000498.1 coordinate 12,189, forward strand.
GTGAGAGCGAAAAGATTACATTTCCATTACAATGTAACTTTACCCGTGGTACCGAAGACAAATCAGCTTTTTTGCGACCGCCGATACATACGTGTCTACCATCACAGGGTAATTTGGATAAAGTTTCAGTTTGTTTCAAAATATGGTGCTGGGCGGTCGGGCAGGATTTTACAGTTTTAGGTAATTAATCGACCCTGTGCATATATAGATAAACAAGAGAATTTAGGTATCATCTTAATCGTGGATATTAACGATGCTGCAAACGATGCGGGTTTGTTTACACTGCAGTCATGTGGGGAAGAGTTAACTCCTCTATCTAACTCAGAGGTGCAGTCTGCGCGGAATAAATTTTCACGTAAACTACAGTGGCGTACAGTATCTGTTTGGTCTGTCTGTCTTTTCTACTGCTCTTGAGTGGGCTTCCTTCCCCTGTACTGAGAAAGCATATGAATATGAAAATGCACTAATGTATGCTGTGCAGTCAGGTTTGGTGAGTTTCTGTTGATGAGGTAAAATGCTTATATGATAATGTAATGCCATGGTGTGATCTTTCTTTTTGACAACACAATTGTGTATACATTTAAAATAGGTCTAAATATATGTATTTGTTATCCAGAATCAATTGTATGTACGTAGTATAAATTATGTAAAGCTTTTTTTAAAGGATGCATATGGAGACGATCACTATACAAATAAAAGTGACTTCACTAATACTACAGGGACTTATATAAACATTATTCATTTGGAGTAGGAAGTCCTTCGTTTTACTCATGCGTTTAGACAGCTGTTATCTCCTAATCACTAGATCTTGTCTGTTTGTGTCTAAATAAACCTGAAGCAAAAGCTCCTTGTGAAAAGCCATTACTGTATTTTTCCAGTTGGAGGGATTTTGTCGTGTTCGTGTGAGGTTTAAATGTGTCTGCATGACCTTGTTATTGTGTCCTGAAGTTCTGGTCATTCTCTCCGGTGTCCTTGTTTCCTGCCAGTGTCTACGAAACGTTATTCTGTCTTTTCTACATCTGCAGTCTTTTGTTTTGTCTCTTGTTTTGTTTTTAAATACAAAGACTTCGTAGATGACATTTTCATTAGGTCATTTGGAGAGGGAAAAAGGGACTCTGTGCTCTGTGTTATTTAAGGATCACTGCATGATTGCAGGACAGATGAGATACCACACTGAGTGACCTGTGCCCTTAGCCCTAATGCAGCTTACAGAGACAAAAGTCCTTTACGTGCCTTCATTGAAATCACATGCATTGAATGGCTGTTGTTCAGCAAGCTCCACGTTCATGGCTACTATAGGACTTTGCCTTCTAATAGCAATATATCATTACTTGTTTTTAAATGTGCATTAGACAGATTCTTCAGAAGTCAATCAGCTCTGGAATAATGAAGGGAAATCCTGTTATAGGTGTGGAATTAGGTCACCATTTGGTTGATGGTTGACTGTTCTCCCATGCTATCCTGTGTCTGTTTGATCTTCAGGTAGAAAACCTTTCAGGCTGCATGTTTTGCATGCGACCCTCTGGGTTGACACTATGCCATACTTTCTTTCCTAAATAAATCAGTCTGTAATTAGGGTGGGGGGTGTTAAACCAATGTAGAAGTAACTAATCTAGATTTGCATGAAATTTGCATTAAAATAAAGGTGTTTAATATGGAAAAGTGCAAAAAGGCTCCATCACCTGTCTGTTCCATGCGCAGAAAACAAGAGATAATAATTTGTATTAATACTATAAATAGGCCCCTAGGGCTTTTATTCATAGTCAAAGCATAGAGAGACAGAATGAAAGAGACAAGCTCTTGTCATCTGTTTCTGTTCTGGAGTGGGTATGTTAATTACGGCTGGAGCCTCTGGCCCTCATTGAGTACATGCAGATTGGGGTTTTAATCATCAGAGGACAAACATATCTCAGCTTTACTGCTGTACTACACATGTTGGAAAAGAGAAGGCATGCACTTACAATTTGTTTATGCTGGAGAGGGACTGTTTTTTTGTATATATCTCAGCTGGGTTTTTGCCTCCTTGCTGAAAATAAATGTAAAAGATAAAACTGTAAATGTGGAAATCTGGAAGTGTCATGTGTTGTTTACAGAGCCCTGTGTGCCTCTCGCAGCCAGTGGTGGCCAATCACACTCATAAGTGTCTGTGTTGTTGGAAATCTTGAGTGGTTCCCATGGTGAGGAAAAGCACTGAGCTCCTGGCACAGCTCCACCATAGGGTCTATGTCCTGATGTACCTTTGTTTCAAAGTATTAAGAATACTGCCCCGACATCTCATTTTCTACTGTCACTATTTAGATTAGGACCGTATATAACACCCTATAATATATGTAGAATGTGTAACTCAAACAGAGAGAGAGAGAGAGAGAGAGGAAAGCCCAGTGTAGTTATTGTTGGGTGTGTAATTTCTACATTTCCTCTTTAGTTTAATGCTCTGCTAATGAGTGCTTAATTAGGCTGTACCCTACAGTTAGCCCACCCCCCTCCAGTCCTGCCCGATGGGCTTTCAGTGTTCTGGAAAGTTGCCTGTATGTGTCTTAGATCCTCGCTGCATGTGATAAAAGAAGGCAAGAGTGTGTGTGCGACTTGCTGTTTGTTTCTTGCATACTAGCCAGTGAGTTTATAATGTATTATAGTGTTATAGTATATTATATTATAGTATAGTGTTTTTTTGTTTAGCATGTTTTTTATTAATATCTTCACTTTCTATACATAAATATTTCAATTACATTTGAAAAAAGTCAGTATAAAACAAATATTTTACTGTCCCCACAACAAGTGCTCACTTTAGTAAATATATGAAGTGTTATAATGGCAGTGACGTTTTATCGCTTATCGAAGTAACATAGTTCTGCAAAATAGAAATATACGTATTTAGAAGCACAAAGTGGTGTCAATGAAGAAGGCCCTTTGTGGACAGCACAAAGACCTAACTAATGGGCTTACACAGGCTTCATGTTTGCTTAACAGCATCTGTGCAAAGCCTGCATAACATTTAGACATGTTCACCAAACAATTTGTGCATAAATATGCATCTATTAAGACCAGAATGTAATAAGCAGGCAGTTTGTTAAAAGTAAACTTAAACTGTTGTTCATGTACTTGAACAACAGAAAGTACATGAGCAAGCCCTGTTTCAGCGGGGCAGACTGAAACGGCTTTAATCTGAATCACATGTCAGGTCTTAGTGAGCCTTCCTCTCTCAACCATGACAATACAGAACCCTCCAGGAGAGTGGACTACAGTGAACCAGACGCACAATCAGCATGTCACATTCCTCCATGTCTGAACCGGGTGAATATTTCAAACAGGCAGTGTCTATATCTAGCTGTGTGTTTTTTGTGAAGTAAGTCACATTGATCAGGTGGATTGTTTACAGTGTTTTGGACCCCCTCATAACTGTTGTTTAAGTAAAGGCTAAATGCAGACCAAAGCTTGAAACAATTACAGGCCTCACAGCATCTGTTTACCCCATAGTCTGGGATTGCTGTGTTTATTTGATAATAGTCTGTCATTATTGTATTGTGTGTGTGTGTGTAATAATAGTGATCACTGCTGGATTTGGTGGGTTTTTGAGTATGGAGTGTGTGAGAGACTTAAGATAATGATGGTCTTCATTTGCAGGTGTGGTTTGTGTGTGTGTGTGTGTGTGTGTGTGTGTGTGTGTGTGTGTGTGTGTGTGTGTGTGTGTGTGTGTGTGTGTGTGTGTGTGTGTGTGTGTGTGTGTGTGTGTGTGTGTGTGTGTGTGTGTGTGTGTGTGTGTGTGTGAGAGTCAGTAGATCAGTGATGTTGTGAAGTTCCTATAAGTGTCGTGCAGTTAAAGGGGCTCTGGAAGGACAGATCATCATTTCTGACTCCTAAAGACATAGAATCTGACAAGCTCACTGCCACATGAGAACTAAAGCCATGAAGGACCTGGATTGTGAAACTGTAAAGTCTGTGTTTTTAGTGGCCAGTCATTGTTGGCTCCTCAGCGTCTGTTGGCAGTCCAGCTCTCCATTAGGTTTGATGTCTCAGGTCTACTGACCTCAGTTCTGCCAGTTAGCTGAAATCTCGTCTGTGTTTGTGGAGCTGGGAAATTCTAGAAGCTTGTTTTAAAGATAAGATACGAGCAGTTTCCTTCGCTGCTGGTGTGGTGGCATTTCTGAAGTACTCCAGATGTTATTGTGAGCTCTTTTGACTTTATTTAAGCTTTTCTCAATAATCAAAAGTAAAATAAATTGTATCTTTATTTTTATTAGAGGGCGCTTACAAAAGTGGTTGTGCATGAAACACTTTTCTCTAAGTTACATGAAAGCATACCCAGAGAAGCCCAAAAGTCTTTGAACATTTATAAAAAATCCTCTGTTCTTTAATGTAGTGCAGATGTTTTTTTTACAGATTATTTAAGCAGAAATTAGAAATTACATAAAATTTAGAAATCAGCATTAATTTGTTTTAGTGACCTACAAATTTAGCCCATTAAAGCATGTTATAAAGTGAAAATTTGGTTTATAATCACAAGATTGTTAATAATAGGATTAGGAACAGTCATTGAGTCATGAAACTCATTTTTATATTAAGTACACCAAACAGAACATGTTGTTATTCTTGAGTAGTTTGGGCAGTGCATGGAGGAAATGTTACCCAATCAATCAGGGCCTCTGTCCTGTGTCTTTCTCTTCAGTTGTCTCCAAGTGTAGTCCATCCTCTTGCTGACTGCTGTGAGATTCTGTCGCCAGGTGTTAAATCTTTTCTTCCTACAAATCCAAAGTCTTGGTATCTGTTGTTGCTTAATCTTTAACTTGCAAGTTTTTACAGTGTGACATTACTCCAATAAAGATCCCTTATGTTACCATGGGTTTTTGATACCTTGGCGGTCTGAAGTACCTTGGTGTACAATGTAAAAACCACAAAATATATGAATATAGTATTTATACAGTACCACTGTGTATATATTAAAACCATGATATAACTGTCTGATAATGTACCTTGGTATTGTTTACTTGAAGTGTGGTATTTTTCGTTTAAAATGCATAAACATGTAAATGTTATTAAATACAGAAATAAATAATTCATGTAGTGTATGTACAGGATTAGTGTCAGCCAGTCATAATTGCGAAATAAATTCAACAGGTTGATTAGGACCCCGTCTCAAAGTGGCAGAATAGGTTTTCCGAAATGTAAACACTTGACTGACAGTTCTTATGTTTTATCAGTTCAAAATTATGACTCAAAGGGCATGTACACATCGTTAATATATGCAGGGGAGCCCCTAATTATTATTTCAGAATGTTAGTTATGTTGTGTTTGTGATGGGAATTCATTTAGCTTAAGCTGTAACTCATTAACTGTCTGTTTTGGCCACAAACGCAGGCATTGTGGGGCAGAATCCTGCTTGTCAGAGCTTGGGAATTCTTTTGAGTGGGCTTGGACTGGTCATGTGATGCTTGGCTAGGGGGGCCTGTCCAGTGACTGGTGTAACTGAGTGTCTATAAGCACCACCAAGGTATCCTGTTTATCCCCCTCTCACACGCATAATTTTGCCTCTCCCCTGCCTTTTGTTCTGTCTCTACAGACTCACGCGCAGGCACACATGCTGACAAAAGCCCCCCTGCTAAATGAGCCTGTTGTACAGTTAGACATCACTGTGCTTCTTTCTGTGTGGCTGTGTGAAAGTGTCTGTGTGTGTTTTGCATCACCAGTTCTGGCTGTGGAATTCTGATGTGAACAGCTTTGTTTTGATCATAAGCTCAGTACTAGTACATAGAAATTGCAAAATATAAACATAATGTAAAAAAATGTGACTGTAACATGCTATTATTCTTATTCATACAGCCTCTTAATATTCATACTATTGTAAAAAAACAGCTTTCTGTCATTAATGAGCTTTATGAAAAACATTACATATTTTAAGAATTTCCATATATATTTATTATATTCAGGTTATTATTCACAAGAAGCTTGAAAATTAGTTATTTTGAAAATTTTAATTTTAATGCTCCAGTGATTACACATCCTTTGTCAGTATTATCATCAGGCAGATTTTGTAGAGCTTGCTTTAAACCATTATAAAGTGCTTTACAAGAACAAAAGTAAAGAGATTCTGACAAGGTCATGTTCTTTTTGTAGGTCTATAAATGTTTGTTATAATGTTTGTTAATCTAATTTAATTTGCTGCCAAGAAGAAGATAACCAAAAATATCTTCAAATCAAGTTGTTGACATTCAGTCACTTATTAGGAAAACTAAACAAACCTGTCTTTATTGTCATTATATTTTGCTTGTTTTATTTTGGTTAATCACAGAGTTTATAATTTGTCTGTCATTATATTAACGTTGTCTGGACATTGTACTTATGTTTATTAAAATTTCAACCACTGATGCAGTAAGAGATGCATTGTTTCAGACCAAAATCATTGCTGATCCTGTTAGACAGAGAGCAAGTGAAAAAGAGTGTGGAGGGCTTTGGCTTCTTATCAGCACATTCCTGCCCTGTGAAATTGTGTGTGTGTGTATAGGGCTGATAACTCTGTGAGTGCTCATTGGGTCAGTGGAAGGCTGATTTAAAAGCTCCTATGGCAAGGCCAGAATCTGAGGCCTGGTTATCGTCCCTGACCTGCCACTTCAAACCTAAAATAAAATGGAGGCTGTGTGTGAGGCACAGAGAAAGACTGAGTAATGAAAGGAGAGATAATCCTGTCAGCCCAAAGAACTTAACCATGCTGCTTTGAACCAGTAGATGGATTGTTGACTTCAGGGGTTGTGCAAGTACAAGGTGAAGCATTCCTTGAAGAACGATGTCTCGCACTGCAGTGAGCATACATCAAACTATACTTCACAAGTACTGCTCCATCTCTCCTCGCTCCATGTGTGCTCTCAGCTCACAGAGATGTTGAAATGACCTTGCTGTGAGGGTGCCTGGAGAACACTGCAGCACAGTGAGGTCACCGCAGCATGCTCAGATGCTCAGTGCTAAACAGATGAAAGGATCACCTGGTTAAACACATAAGTTAGGGGTAGCTTGGAGGTGTGGACCAAGTGGTTTGGGTTTGGTTGGTTAGCTGGGTTAAGTTAGCCCCTGGTAAGCAAATATTTTATATAAATAGCTGATTGGCTGATGGCCTCCTAAGTGTGAAATAGACTTGAATATTTTTCTGTGTGTAGAAATAGTCTCTTTCTGTGTTCAAACTTGTGTTGTTGCTACTGTAAAATGCTGCCTCATTATATTATTCTTGTATTACAGAGGCATTGTTGATGTGTGTTGTCTTCTGTCCTTCACACTTCTTCAGAAATCCCTCAGATGAGCGAATGATCATGAAGCCCGGCGGCTCTTATTAGAGATGAGGTCGAGTTCAGTGTTGAGGAGCTGAGTGTTAATGGTTTGCTGTTCATTCGCTGCTGATAAAAGCCTTTGTAGTACTGAGGGGATGTTTAAATAAAGCCAGATTAATTATTTAATCCTAGTGCAGAGATGAGAGGGTTTGTATTTTCTACTCTTTAAACATCAGACAGAAAGTTGGTCTGTCTGTTGTGTTATAAAAATTATAAGAATTGAAATTGTGTTACTCTTAGACCCTTGGTGCATAACAGATAATATAAAATACAAAAGGTAGAGTTTTAAAAGGACACATAAATACAATTATACATCTAATCTAAAAAAAATAAAAATACAATATACAAGTAACGGCACATGGCAGAGAGTGCAAACCAAACAGAGTAGTGCAAATGCAAACAGGGTAGTTCAAAGAGAGCTAGTAAATATGATAAAGTGACAGAGAGAAGTCTTATAACAGACAAGAGGTAGTTATGAGGTAGCTAACAGACCAATGCTGCACAAAGTGACTGGTGCATGTCTGTAAGTGTTTGCGAGTACGTGTCAGAGTTCAGAAAGTTTGTGGGGAGTGAGGGCAGAGCCGGGAAAGAGTTAATCTTCCTGACAGCCTGATGGATGACACTGTCATTGTCTGTTGGTCCTGGCTTGGAGACTCTGCAGCCTCTTCCCTGATGACAGCAGGCTGAAGAAGCTTTGCATTGGGTGGGTGAAATCAGGTGCTATGCAGAGGGATTTTTTGGTGGGACGGGTGCTGTAGGTGTCCTGGAGGAAGGGGAGAGGGACACCAACGATCTTCTTAGCTGCTCCTACTATGCGTTGGAGAGTTTTGCGGCAGGACGCATTGCAGGCACCAAACTACACAGTGATGCAGCTTCACAGGATGCACTTGATGGTGCCTCTGTAGAAAGGTGCACATAATGGGGCTGGTGCTCTTGCTCTTTTTAGTTTGTGGAGGAAGTAAAGACGCTTCTGTGATTTCTTGGCCAGTGCAGTGGTGTTGTTCGCCCAGGAGAGATCCTCAGTGATGTGCACACCCAGGAACTTGGTGCTGCTCACTCTCTCCACAGACGCCCCGTTGATGTTCAGAGGAGCATGTTGAGTGAGCCCTCTCCTGAAGTCAACAACAATCTCCTTCATCTTCTTCACATTCAGAGAGAGATTGTTGTCTCTGCACCACCCGGGCAGGCGGCTCACCTTGCTTCTGTAGTTTGTCTCATTCCTGTTGCTAATAAGACCCAACACAGTCGTGTCATCCGCAAACTTGATGAAGAGGTTGAAGCTGTGTGACGGTGCGCAGTCGTCTATCGCCGATGGCCGATAGAGATCACGATGCTGAGCCGGCATCGCGGTCCTCCGCCCCGCCCCCGCCGCAGCAGCAACCCGCTCACATTTATTTGTATAGAGCTTTTCATATACATCATCTTCTACATAGCGCTTCTATATATAGCCTATACTTTTTATGAAACGGAGACAAAAGCATCTTTCAAACAAAACGTTGTTATTTTTATTTTCTTACATTTCATATTTCATTCATCACAGAAGTAATAGGAAAATATATATCGTATACATAACGGAGGCAAAACAAACCTTTCAAACAACGTGCGGTTGTGTTTTATTCCTGTCAATCGATTGCGTAGGTAATTATAAAGTTAACTCTATTCCTCTCTTAGTTCGCCAGACACTTTTATGTTTTTGCGGATGAGCGTTTTAATCGCGTTTGTAATCGCGGTGCCCGTGATAACTTGCCAATCAATCTAACATGAACATTATAAACGTTTGCACATATTTAACAATCGGAAAATCTTTCATTTAACAATGCATGTAAAAGTTTTATAAATATTTGGTTTGAAATATACATATTCGTATACGTATAAGCTGCAGTGCGCCACAGTGTAATGTCGCGTCACTGTGTAATGCCACCTCACAAGCTTTATGTGCCTCCATAGTAACTGGAACTTAATTCGTTCTAAATCTAACCCACAGAGAACGAATCAAGTTCCAGTTACTATGGAGAAGCATAAAGCTTGTGACGTGGCATTACACAGTGACGCGTCCATCGCGATGTTTCACATTAGACATCGTACGATGCCAAATTGGTCGACATCGCTCAACCCTAATTGCAATATTATTTGCTACTTTTAATATATTATTTGTTGTGTTTCTCGCATATATATATATATATTTTTTGGCAAACATAAAGAGATTTAACACCTCACAGAAGTCTGTATTGTGCCATTCTGTTAATCCACACTCGATTATTTTTATTTTTCCCAATCCAAACCAAAGAATTTAACAAGTCCAGAGCAAACAAATATAAAAGTGAGACACCAAGATTGCAATATATCAGTTTTAAAACACAGTGCACTAAACACTATGGTAGAAACATATTGTTGTCATATTGTAAACCATCTGTCCTTACACAATCATTGTCTGCTGTCTCTGGTCTCAAATTCATCAGCCTATGTGCACAATACAGAGAGAGAAGGGAAGGTCTAAACCACACTGTCAACAAGAGCAAAATAGTCATGAATATGTGAAAACGCTGTATGCTACGTGACTGGAGCTCTATCCACTGGGAGCCAGCAAGAGAAAAAGATAAAGTTGTCATGGGTGCACTTACTATGATGACATCACGAGAAAGCTGCTGACTTGCTGTTCGGCAGCAGGTGCCGGCATACGATTGGCTGATGGTCTGATCCTGCTTGTTTAAACTCTAAAGCTTCTGGAGTGCAGCAGCGGCTGTCTCCCTGACTACCCGTCTCTCTGTTTACAGGACACTCTCTCTGTCTCTCTGTCCCTTTCATTCACTACTGCCATGTGCTATTTTTAGATGGTGGTTGTCAAAAACTGCTTAACCAGATTAGACATGACTCTCTCACATTAACTATTCCTTTACATCCTGCAGTTAATGTTATAGTTAATTCAGACAATTAGAAAGAAAGCTGTGCAGACTATGCCCAAAACCAGGGTGTGTAAGGTAATAGAACTAAATTAAACTGTGTTGATTGTATCAGGTAAAGGTTATAAATGATTTAAGCGAAACCTGGTTATCAGATTATTGCCCACGCAGAGAGTTTGCTCTGTATGTAAACACCTTTAATGACATTTTTGTGGTTACCAGGTTTCTGTGTACATATACTGTATATCAACATTTTGACCAATTAATGGAAAACTGTTAAGATTTACTACATCTCTTTAGATTTATAGACTGAAATGGCTCCTTTGTGGTGCTTTTGTAAACTACAGTAGGTAAAGAAAAACAGGAGCTAAAAACAGCAGCATGGGAGACGAGATAAAGATTGCCCTTGTTTGCTCCCATAGTTTGTTAGAAAATGGACACCTTAACCATCTAGATAACTCATAACATTTACCAACTTATACTCAAGAAACTGGACTTTGGAGAAACTTGTTAAGTTCTATCAAATCAGCTTCCACAGTAACTACAAGGAAATTGTGGTTTGCATGACCTAACCTCCCTGTTTCTCTGAAAAAAAGGCTTTTAGCTAGAAACGGGGTATATGTTATGAACTTTCAGTGTAATTTCTGAGGGTGTTATGAATTTCTATTTTCAGAAGCATATATTTAAACACTGTATTGTTTTTTGTGGTCCTTCATCATAGTTGAAATCATAGTTCTGCAGAACAGACACACACACATACACAGAGCGTTTGTGAATCTGACTGTTAAAGGATTACTGCATTTAAGATGGATTTGGGCTGTGTGTATGCGTGCCAGTGCATTATGTGTGTGTATATGGATGTGTGTTTGTGTGCCTGTGTGAGGCAGTTTGAAGGGCGAGAGATTGTTTGTACGTCTGGTTCAGGGCACAGCCCGGGGGCCAAGCAGATTGTGAGGAACAGGAAAAAAGGGAAAGATCATGTGACCGGTGCATTTTAAAAATACCATGAGTGAAGGGAAAATAATTGTACTGATCCAACAGAAAATATGAATTAAAGAAGTTATGCTATATTTATACATATTTATTATCATGCTATCACATTAGTAAATCAATGAAAGACATTAATACATATGAATGTCTAGCAGGGGAAGGTGTGTGTGTTGCTGTCAGCTCATGTTTAGAGGATTTCACTGAAAGGAAGTGCCACTGTGCCTGTGATTCAAGAGCTACAGCTGGGCTTCATGCAGTTCCCGTGTTTACATGAAGCACATGATCCTAAGACAGTATGAGGGCATGTCCCAGAAACACGAGCAATCTGAAGATCGCTAACAGACATGTTGTGAACTAACTGATGGTGAAAGGTGATTGGAGTTAACTTCTAAGGGAGTGATCTGGTGTTACTAGTAGGTTTTTCTCAAGACATGTTTATTCATTATTGTTTGCTGTAGGGGTTATGCATATGCATGAGATTGCTTGGTTTTGTAAAACAGCAAATCTATGCTACCACAGATGGACCATTCTTGTTTGGGTGCAGTAAAAATAGCCTTGTTTTTAAAAAATGGCAGACTGTTTGGTGCGTTTTTAAACCTTTAATGTGTAACTATCACTTGATAAATTTTTGTTTAATGTTACAAAATTGCAAAATAGGATCCTATTCCATTTGCCATATTGTTAACATGTCAGATGTGCATGTCAGGTACCCTGTATCACAATTAGAGCTCACACTAGAGAACAAGCTGACAGAGCGTTTGATGGAGAAGATTACGGAAGATGTTGAGGCTGTTGAAAGAGCCAGTTACAAATCTAGCACGGCTGAACCCATCGTTCTGAAATTATCTTCTGATGTTTTGAATGTTTTTGTGACTTTCGTAAATCCTTCTGTTTTTTTCCGTCTCATTAGTCCATGCGATAAAGCATTCCCTTTAACATTAATAGACTCACAGTGTTGTCTGACGTAGTGTGAATGCTTGTGTGTAGGTGCCTTCAGAAGCTTGAAGTGATCCCTCATTTGCTTGAGTGTGTGAAGGATGGAACTGCATAAGATCTGTCTTGAGGGTGCGGAAAGCATCAGGTCAGTTTTAAATCAAGTAGGAAAATGGCAAATTCAAACGGCAAAACTAGACCTGCTGGTCTGCAATTCTTACTGGTCAGTGGATACCTGTGTCACAGCATGTAGATTTTTTTCAAATTTTACTTTAAAAAAAAATTGCCTTTTTTTATTCACATCATTGCCGCACATCTACGTCAAAATCAGTGTCATCAATGAAATCGGTTGTTGTCTGACGTAATGTTAACTGCAGTGTGTAGAGGCTTGGTTGGGTGTGCTTGTGAGTGTCTTGGTAATACACACACATCTGATGGTGCTGCAGTAGACAGGTTGAGTATAGAGGAGCTGCAGGTGTGTGTGTGTGCGTGTTGTGCAGCTGTGGGTAGCAGACTGCACACGGTCCAGGGCAAGAGCGATGGTGTCTCTTTTCCCTGTCACTAACACCCCCCCCCCACACACACACACATGCACAGTGGGTGTGTTTCTCTCTCCCTCCCTGCTGCACTGTCACACACACACCCGCACGTACAGAGGAAGAACCTTCAAGAGATCGTGTGGAACTACTGCAGAGGGATTTTTTTGTGTGTTTGCACAGAGCAGGATATCAAGTCTCACTGCCTCACGCAAGTATTTATCAGAGTGTCTCTTTCCTGAGAGCGTGTGGAGTTTCTGGCTGTCAATCTAATGAGGGATCTGTCTAATGAGGAACACACATTCGGTACCCATGTACCCGCACCCCTGGCCGGCTGACTGCCTCTGTATGGATTTACAGTAAACCAGCAATTGTACAGCGTGCTGACGTGGTCTGCATGGATCTGCACCGAGAGGAGGACATGCATAGAGATCCACACAGATCATTATTTATATAACCTGCTTTACCAGCTACAGCTAAACTGTGAGTCTTGCTCTCTGCAGCAGAAAGGATTATGTCGTTTGCGACATTAGCAACAATTTTTGCAGGTTGCAAGTCATGGTTTTGGGTCGTAAAATAAAAGACAGTAGTTAGAACAGAAATAGATGATTGGGAGAGAAAAGGCTTGTCCTTAGAAAACATCTGCAGTGTGTGACATCTGTGAGCATGTCAAGTCGTCAGATTGGCTGATCACTGTTTTGGGCTTAACAGGATGGGCTGCAGTAAAATGTGGCCTGCAGTCTAAATTAAATCTCTCTGTGGACTCGGGTGCACTTGTTATTACATTACATTAGAAAATATAAAGCAATGGAAACATAAACATGTCCACTATATAATTATATGCAAGGTGTAATACTGTGTATTTTGTGCAGAGTTATCCAGGTCAGTGACTGCTAGCTCTGTTTGCATGTAATTATTTTAAAATTCAAACTATTCATGTTTGCATGTCCGTTAATTCACTGTGCTGCATGGTTTTAAATTTAAATGTTGGGCTAATTTAGGGTGATTAGTTGCCTTAACGGTCTGGGTGTTTTTTTTAAAAGTTGCAAATACTCCCTGCAAACAGGAAGAAGCTTTCTGCGGTAAATTCCAGCTCTCAGTTTTCTCCTGCCCAATCGTAGATTTGCTCTCACTGGTGGTGAGGACACACAATGTTCTCTCCTAAACATTCAAGTTTCCTACTGCAAACACACAGCTGCAGTTATATGTGAGGTTTTATCATTTTCCTGTTCAAAGAAGCAAGGATAAGTCTAAAACGAGTCTAAAATTAGATTGTGGCTGCTATATTATGTTGTAACCAGGTGTGATGCGAAAAAGTTTTTTTATTTTTTATTTTTGTTCTGCATCAAGTGCTTTGCTTTAAGCATTGATCACTTGGTTCATATATATATATATATATATATATATATATATTGTGTGTCACACTGGGCAGCCCTGCCCACTGGACATCTTAGTGGTCCAAAATCCCATTTCACACAACTGTATTTTAAACATATATTTGAACAAATATTTTCATATTACCTGTTGTTTCAAAAATAGAAGTTTGGTTGCAAAATTTTCAAATTTAATACAGTTTAAAATGTGCGTTCATGTGGAGAATGAGAAACTGCATCTATAGGTGTGTGCATGTGTCTATTAACACTGAGATGTGTGTCATTAATAATAAATTAGTGGTTCAGATCGAACGTACACAGTTTTGCATTACGCCTCTTAGATCTGTTTTTTGTCTGCTCTACACACCTCCTAGACTCTTTTACTAGGATCTCTCTAGTTTCAGTGGCTTTAACAGTTGAAGTCTCACAGGAAAAGCAAGCCTGTCTTTGGTACAGGCTTATGTACATTCATTTATCTGATATGGGTGTGAGAATAGGGTAGCTGGAATGTTCTTTGAGCAGGGTTCAGTTTACATGACCAGAAACATGTGAATCTCCCCACAGCCTTACAAACCAGACTGTATTATTCACAACTTTCTCATACGAAACCTTGCATTTAAACTTAAAATTATAGCTTTGCAATCCTTCCGCCGTATTGTGTCTACTGAGGGCTCTGTTGAGAGAACACCATGAAACTGCTTATCAGCATCCAAAGGCAAAGCAGTGCTAACCAGCAGTCATTTGTTTATTGATTTCATTGATCCAGAAAGAAATCTTTTAAGAGGTGCACCACCTTTTAAGCTGCCTGCCTGCTTTAGTGTAGCATTTAGGCCAGAAAAGATGGCTGCTGATCTTAGAATAAAGCCTCTCAGTTTCACCTGGCTGTCAGAGCCCATTCCTAGCTGCCTATCTGGGCTCTTTGAACACTTGCTCTCCTTCTGGCAGGTCTAAGGACTGCCTTAAACAAAGGCTCTCTTTAACGGCAGAGCGAGTCATTGACTCTGAGCAGGACTGCCCATGTCAGCTATTGGTTTCTTAGAACAGCACTACTGTGGCCAATCTTTAGGCCTGAATAAACGTTGAATGTATAAATATACCCAGGCGTTCTTGCGCATAAAGAGACAGATTGTTCACCGCTGCTTGTATGGAATTATTAGATCACTGCTTTGTTTCTAAGTCTTTGTTTCTCTTGAGTGTTTCTCCTCTACAAAACAAGACATTGTTTTGATTTGCCTTTGAGAGATTTAGTTTGGCTGCCAGAAGAAAGGGGTGTTTAACATTTTTGGGGGGATCTGACATTTTTGTCAGATATCTACCACTGGATCTATGATTTTGCATTAAAAGTTGTGAAATGAGAGTTGTACTCTCTGTTAAACACCAGACTTTGCAGAGCTTCATCACAGCTTCTGAAAATGCTTTCAGAATATGTTTGTTGTATTTATAAATCAGCACAATCGTCCTTCAGGAGTTTTTCTTCTAGAGCCTCACGCAGCTCAAATTTCAGAGGAGTGTATTTACTCTGAGCTCTGTGTTGTTGTGATTGGTTAAAAGATTATCTGGTCAGATTAGAGAATCAGAAGTGCTTAGACTCACTCATATAAACGGCTTCTACTGACTCATCTCACTGTTACCTGACCCACACACATGAGCTGTCACACTCTCAGAATCTCTAGAGGGGACATTTCACGATAAAAACAGGTAGTAAAAACTGTGCAAATAAAAGAAATCTCAAGAAAATATTATGTGTTAATATATGAACTGGTGATATATGAGGTAGGCTTATATTGAGGTGATATGAGACAGAGATTTATTTTCTGAAAACAACCTCCTGTAGGTTCCCATAGGCTTGTGCTCTCAGCAGTAAATAATGTTAAGCTTCAGCTGCACCCTTTTCAGCAAGATCTAAGCCTACTGTGCAGGTTTTAAATCAGTTAGTATAAACTAAAGATGAAGAGCAGCAATACAGAGGCAAAATCTGTCATGTCTTTCACCCTTTGTCAGGAATTTGTTCCGTTTTAAATCCATTATTGTAGTCAGTGACTGGTTGATGCCAAATTTGTCCCACCTGCAATCCCAACCTACACATAAAAATATAAAGCTTAAATATCATACCCTAAAGCATACCATACCAAAAGCATACATGTCACCCCTCCATAAAAAGCAATTTAAAGTCTTTATTGCCCTGAAAGTTCAGTTTGTATTGCTTTGTAGTGCTGTATGCTTTTGCTCCTGACCTTGCCTTAGCTTCTGCGCAGGCGTAAAGAGGTCATTTTCTCTGCCTGCTATTCATCCTCCACCAAGGACAAGACCCCCTAGGTCTGCTATCAGTCACATGAAGCACTGCATGGGCATTTTTTTCTCATGGTTGGGACCCCAGCTGTCAGCTCTTACAGTTGGATGAATCTAGGACCTCTGACCCCACAGACACATGAAAGGAATGTGTGGATGGTGGGTCAGAGAAGGAGAGAGGCGCGGCGAGAGGGTGGGAGGTGAATGCTTTTCAAATGGGTCAGATCCTTTCACAGCAAAGTGAGAGAAAAGGACAGAAATGGGGGCATAGAAGCGGTGTTGAACTGAATGGTGCCCCTGTGCCAATTAGTGCCACGAAGAAGCAGCGTGGTAAACAGGTCAGAGGGTTAACAGTATTCAGAGCAGAAATTTTTTAAATGGTTTTAAATGGTGGGGAAAAATAAATTCATAAATGTAGCTTCTTAGGTCTTCCTTCAGTTTCCACCAAAATAAAATGTAAGGTCACTATGATATAGCATTTATACAGAATAAAAGCCACAAAGTTGCCTCTGATAATGTTATTTAACCTGTAAATTTGATTGAGGCTTATCTAACACATTTGTTAAAACACTCCGGAGTGATCTTCTGTTGTCTTTATATAATTAAATGTGATTCATGTCTAATATGGAGTGCAAGAGACTTGAGATTGGTGTGAATGATGAATTCTGATCAGGGTTATGATCTGGTCAAGTTTCTGTTGCAAACACTGATTATCATGTAATACTGCAGATATTGTATTTAGTACAGTTATTTGAAACCTTTTTAGAATAGTGGTTGGGAATATGAGGCCAATGGCAATATCTAGGCAGAGCAGGGTGGCTCTGTGATACAGGGACTGTGGGACTGTGATACAGTCATTGCAGTTTACACTTAATGTAATGTTTCCGACATGTTCACAGACAAGATGGCAAAAGTAGGCAGTAAACAGTCGGTTGTTGACAGCTTCAGTCTGTTTCAGAGCTCATACTTGCTGTATTAATTTAATTAGTCTAGCATCTACAATACAGAGCTAAAGAAGCACATGCTGTTTCCTCAGCTCCAGGTTAGAGTGATAAATCTCTTTATTTTTCTCTCTAAGTTTGTTTGTGGTGGAGCAGTTTTGTGTAATGCATGTACATAAGACAGAGAAACACAGTGCAGTGTCTTCTGGTCAGTCAGGATAAGTGGGCGGAGCAGTCTGGTCAGGTGATAGATATGTTCGACTTTAAGAAACGCTGCACAGACCAGTTGGCATATGACATTAAAGTACAGCAAGAGTGATTCATGAGCAGATGGCTTCTATACTTTCTGTAGCGCCAATCGGTTTATGCAGTGTCGCCTGAAGTCGAACACACCTATTAGGTTTTATCAATCACTGCAGCCCATGCTGTGAGAATGATAAAAGTACTGTGTGTTTAGAAGATTATTTTATGGTTCTGTGCTAAAACCAGGCACACTGATTCTGTTTATAGCTGTGCCAGTTTTGTTGGTGGTGTTAGTCGGCCTGTTTGAAACTCGGGCATTGCCAAAGTCAGCTTTGCTGTGCTGTTTAGCCCTCTGCTAGCCTTTGCTTAGACGCACACACAAAGGCACAGATTTACTGCAGTCAGACAGAGCTGCTTTGGTAAATCTGCTTCAGTCTTGCCTGCTTATAGAGGTCAGAGATTCTCTTCTTACTGTCAATGCCATAGATAAAGAGGAGAAATTCTTGCTGATGCAAACTCACTATTTTTGCCCAGGCTTTGTCATAACTGTAATTTTCTCTCTCCCCCCTCTCTCTCTTAGAGTACAACGATGGAAGAAACTGTAATATGGGAACAGCACACAGTGACTCTTCACAGGGTAAGTGTTGAACATTTATTGTTGTTTTTTTTGTTTTGTTCAGTTTTCTTCTCTCTGCATTCCCCAATACCTCAGAGTTTCAAGCCAATTACTTTTAGCTTGCCTGTCTGTCTGTCTGTCTGTCTGTCTGTCTCTCTCACTGTCTTTCTGTCTTTCTTTCCCTCCTCTGCTGGGAAGGCTAGCTGCAGGATGTGTGGTCATTCAACACACAATAGCCGATCCCCCAGATGGCAGGAAGTAGTGTTTGAGAGGACAAAATGCCTGCTCTGCTCCACTTCCTGTTTCCTTTCC
The DNA here is from genome assembly GCA_036877575.1 of Botia almorhae. Taxonomy (NCBI): domain Eukaryota; kingdom Metazoa; phylum Chordata; class Actinopteri; order Cypriniformes; family Botiidae; genus Botia; species Botia almorhae. The sequence goes on from JAZGTJ010000498.1 coordinate 30,635, forward strand.
TTCTTGTTTCTGTGCTCACATTTGAACACATTCAAACCTGAAACCAAGCTAATCTATGATCTCATACACCACATGATGCCTGCATATCTCTACAGCTCAGTAAACCCCATCAGTACTCACTCACAAGTCTGTGTCTGGTCTGTGTTTGATGTGCTGACAGCCCAGACAAGATAACAGGTGTATAAGTGCTAAGCCTTTTACTGGGGGCTTTATTATGGTGAAATATCATGGCTTTTACACTGTAAGCATTTCTGCTGCAAATCTCTGCAGAATAAAACATGATTGCTGGGTTGCTACATTAAGCATTTCTTTATTAACTAACATAAATTATACAATGGTTATTTGGAGTGGGCCACTGAGTATTCTTTCTTTCTGTAATTATATGTGCTCATCTGCTCTGGATGTGGTTTATTGATGTGATGTGATAAGAGGTGATTGGATGGTCAGACAGAGTGAAGGCTGTGAGAGGTATAGCAACGGAGCACTACTTTCTGACCATCTGTCCAGGGTCTTTGTCCGTCTTTTTCTGCATACTCCTTCTGTCTTATCAGCCTATTCTCATGATTGCTCAAGTGTGAGAGAGCACAGAGTGCATAGAGCTCCAGACACCTGGGAGATTCCAGACACTGCCAGACATCATAGTCACATACAAACACACACATGCAGTAACCTACATGTTCATATATCATCTTATTCCCTGTAATGGAATTACTCGCGTTGTTCCAGGAGCTCACTGTGTGTATGTGTGTGTGTGTGTGTGTGTGTGTGTGTGTGTGTGTGTGTGTGTGTGTATGTGTTCGTTCACGTGTGCGCATATTCTTGGCAGGCACCAGGTTTCGGGTTTGGAATTGCGATCTCAGGAGGCCGTGACAACCCTCATTTCCAGAGTGGAGAGACCTCCATAGTGATCTCCGATGTGCTCAAAGGGGGACCAGCTGAGGGACTTCTACAGTAAGATAATACAACGTTGACACAACAGAACTAATAATGTTGTGTAATTACATGTGTACATTAAAATCTAATTCTGTTAGATGAGACTAGCAAAATAGCATATTTTGTCTTTTAATTTGAATTATGATTAGAATCATTCTCTTTTTATCTGTCTATCTGCAGAGAGAATGATCGAGTGGTGATGGTAAATGCCGTCTCCATGGACAATGTGGAACATGCCTATGCTGTTCAGCAGCTGAGAAAGAGTGGAAAGAATGCCAAAATTGTAAGTTCAGTCGTGCCTAAAATCTCATCTGTGTTTTTGATGTAACTAGTGAGCTGTAATGGAGGATGGCAGTGGAAAGGGCCTCCACGAAGTGATTGGGTCTTTAATCACCCTGTATGACCTTGACTGTTCATTTTCCCACATATTATATTGCTGCTTACCAAATAAATTGCCATAGCATATTGTGTAATGGCTTACCTGGTCAGATATATAGTTCATTAGTCATTAGACAAAAATGTTTGACTACAGAATGCCACAATTGACACATTCTAAAGCATTGTAAATAGCTGTTTAAAAATGGTAATTGTTTTGTGGTTACTGGCTATTTCTAAATACTGTATATGAACACTGGGGGTGTAAAGATACCCCAATGCCACGAAAAAAAAATGTTTGCAAGACCCGCAATGCCCTGGTATATAATATTTAGAAAAACAATACAGCTCCTATTTAGTGTTAAGTGAACTAATTACTATTTAATTAAATGAAAATTAAGAAAACTTAAAGTGAGGTCAACCTCAACAATGAGCCAGGGTTGGGTCGGGGTAGCATGGGTCATTTGGTATATCATTCAAAGAGTACAGAGGTACCATGGGAGGTGAATTGTGGTTTTTCAGTTCGATTGTAAATATTGGTACACTGCTAATGAGCTCTGTTTATGGTTTTGTGTTCTCTGTCCAGACAATCCGCAGAAAGAGAAAAGTGCAGCTTCCCATAACGCGGGGGGGAGATCGAGAGACAATGTCAGAAAGAGAGGAAGAGGATGACACTGAGGAAGATGATTATGAGGGTCCGGCACATGCAGGGGGTGCAAGTGGGGGCACAAGCAGAAAAAATGAGCACAGTGGCAGCAGTGGCGGACGACGGGACCACAGTGCTTCCCGTGAGAGGAGCATCTCACCACGCTCAGACAGACGATCGATTGCGTCCAGCGCCCCGCCCCGACCTTCCAAAGTCACGCTCGTTAAATCCCGCAAAACTGAAGGTGGGTGCAGCCAGAGTTAAATTAGAGGACAAACTTTTTAATTATTTTTGATTGCCATACCTAAGGTCTCAGCAAACATATTAGTATGTCTAAATGGCTGTTAAACAGTCTGCTGTTGTAAATTAGCTAATAATTAGCTGTGATTAGTCAACTGGCACAAATACCCACAGGGCACTCTACTCAAGAACAATGCCTTGATTAGTTACTCAGTAGTGCGATTTATCTGTCACTCATTACTTGGCTTGTTATGGTCTGTCTTTCAACTTATGTGTTGTCTGTTGGGTGCAGAATACGGCTTGCGTCTGGCCAGCCACATCTTTGTGAAGGACATTTCTCCTGAGAGCCTTGCGGCCCGTGATGGCAACATACAAGAGGGAGACGTTGTCCTGAAGGTAGGAGAGAGCCTGTGTGTGAGAGGGAAACTAGATAGTCATAGAGTTGTAGGATTATGAAATTGGCAAACATGCCCAAAGTTAAGGTATTTGAAACAAAAGTGCATGTTTGAGACTAATAGTGTTGGTGCACCTCCTACTGTAGTTATAGTTGCAAACACGAATATGGGCTAGTAATACTGGAAAAACAGTGTTGTTGTTACATAATGATTGCAAAACGTGCTTGTGCTGCGTGTGCAGGTACTTGAATTCACTGTTTTGCTAAGTATAGTAATTACAATTGTTTGTTTATTGGCGTTCACTTTTCTTGTTATCATAAAAAACTGACTGCCCCAAATAAAAATACAAGAATCATCTAGTTCTCTTTGGCTAACTGTTTAAGAAACACTTACCAGGTTATTAGTTCTTTAATGGGAGTAAATGGGGTACATTTTTGCGCCATTTTTAGTTAAATAAGGCCAGTGCTCAGTGAGTGGAACAGATCATGTACCAGAGATCACTAGAGTGAGACTACAGCACACTGCACTGCTCTGTCACTGTAACATCACAGGCAGCCTGGTTGTCACCTTATATGTGTGAACTGTTGCCTTATACATGGATAAATAAAAGCAAAGAAGCACAAGGCTCATGCTTTAAATGGTCCCCTTTATGTCTTGTCTGTTGTACTGTTATGTACTTAAAGTAAGATTTTAAAATTATGTTTGCTTGCATATTGTTGTGTAAAATGATTTTTGTATTTGCTGAGGTAAGACTGGATCAAAAATGTAAATACAGAAGCAATTACATATTCACAATAAAAACATTGCTTTGAATGAGTGCTTTTTTCTAAGACATCTAATAAAAAGTGGGATTCTTTATTTTACAGTGTTTCGTTTCAGTAGAAACTGAATGTAGTCACCATGTTATTTCTTTAAATAGCTTCTAATTTCACATTATTACTTGAGTAATCAGTCATAGTTAAGTGTAATTAGTGTAACAAGGACACTGTAAAATAATGCGTAACAACACTAGAAGTGTCATGCTTAGGTTATACAGTCATGGCTTTATCAGCTCTGATGTAATCCTGCAGTGCTTTTTTTTACTTTCAAGGCTGTACTGTACAAAATGGCTGACACATAGCCATAGCATGTTTGAAAAATGGTGTGTGAATTATGCTGTCTCTCCCGTCTCTCTCCACACATAGATCAACGGCACAGTGACTGAGAACCTGTCCTTGACAGATGCAAAGAAGCTGATTGAGCGATCGAAAGGAAAGCTGAAGATGGTGGTGCAGAGAGATGAGAGAGCCACACTCCTTAACATTCCTGATCTAGATGACAGCATTCCCTCAGCTAATTCAGACAGAGATGGTGAGAGAATCCCAGCCAACTTAGAAGCAAAAAGCAATTAGCAATAGCATTTTAGTGTTGTAGGTTAAAGGTCAAATTAAGTGGTAGTTAAAAGTTTACTTTAGATGGTAATTAAAGCAAATTAAATTAAATAAATAAAGCAATAAAAAGTAAAAAAAAAATAAAGCAATAAGGTTGCTTTTAGGAGTTTAGCTGTTTTCTAAAAGAAAGTAAAATGGAACTTAATAATCATTGTTTACTTCAACAGATATTTCAGAAATTCATTCACTGACATCAGATCATTCCCACGATCACCCTCACCGCAGTCATTCCCGCTCCCCGGACAAACGATCTGAGCCCTCCGACATATCTGGCCAGTCTCCCCAACAGATGAGCAATGGCAGGTAAAAGACATCAGGAACGTCTTAAGACATTACGCTTTGTGTGCTATTAAATCTGTAATTTAGGAGTATTGTATATCCTTTGTGGTCCTCTTGTATATGTACATTATGACACATCCTGGCCACTAACAGGTTCAGATGTGACCTGGAGCAGTAAGGAGGCTGTATCGATCTGCTTAATGACAGAGAAAGACTGTGATTGGTTGTCGGCCCTGAGAGGGTTCAATGTTTACACCCTCCACCCCCCCCGTGTCTGCGTCAAAAGTCATCAATAATGATATGAATCAGATAGAAAGGCTCACATGCACACAGAAGGGCCGTTCACAATGACAGCAAATAAATCGCTGAAGGTCGTAGAGTCGCAGTTCTGCTAGCTGTTTCCTACTATCAGTATCAGGCAGCGGACTGGTGTCTGTAATCCCATTGGTAGTCACCACAACACAGCTCATTTGCATTAAGCTGAGCTTAACTTTGACCTTTTGGTTACTTTGCTGTCTCATGTTTAAGAAACCTTCACCTCTCTTTAAAACAAATGCTGGAAGTTTTGTTGCTGCACTTGCTGTTAATGTGGACGCTCTTTACAGATATATACACAAACACATGCTTAGCACCCTCTAGCAAATGTAAGACTTTCTGTCACTCATTTGTATGAAGTGTTGTTTGTTTTCTACTGTTTTGGCTGCAGTCAGAGGAGAGCGTAAGTGTTGGTCATGCTGCAGTGAGCTGACTGATCCATAACCCAGTTTAATGCTGCAGTAGAGCTGAGCTCATGTAGCTGTTTCTAGCACTACCACTTTAGACTTAATAGTGTGCTTAATAGTGTTCACAGAGAATGATTTGACAGTTTAATTTTGTGGTGTAAGTAGAAGAAAAACAGTGATGTTTAGGTGTTTGTGTGTATATTTGTGCTGATGCTGCCAGCCAGTCTGAGCCACAAGGGTTTGCTAGGGATGATACAGGTGGAGTATTACTAGCATAAATATCTCCATGATATTACCATGGGTTTTTGAACTGTACCAGAAATGCAGTACCATGGTATACATATATATATATATATATATATATATATATATAGGGTTGCACGGTTTACCGGTACTACGGTAGTAACGCGATACTAAGGGTCCAAAATACTAGCGGTGCCACGGTATTTTTTAAACGGTAGCATTGTCATTGCTGTTTTATCATTAGTAATGTTGTATGTGGCCTGTGGTGCAGATGCTAAAATGTTCGAAACACTTGTGCCTGCAAATAAATAATATAGCGTCTTTTTTTGTTCTATCGTCTTTCTGCGTGCCCTTGAAGTGCTCAAAATACTGTGCAGAAATTGCGCCTTATATGCCATATATGCCATATATTGTATTGTGCGTTTTCTGATGCTTCAGTTCAAACACGCATCTGGTTCAGTTAGTAATTTATTTAGCTTCATGACTGTTCTTGAGTTTTTTTTAAATAGCCAGTTATTCATTTTCATTAAACAAGGATTCTGAGGACAATTTGATCTGTTTTCATTTATATCTTTGTATTTCTGAAAATTCATTTATTTCGTAGATTTGAATTAAGACTTAATACAATATCACATGGTATCGCGATACTTCAGCTGGTATAGTATCGTAACGTGTTTATGGTATCGTGACAACCCAAATATATATATATATATAATTATATATACATATATATATATATATATATATATATATATATAATATCATAGTGTTAACATTTGATAAATTTGCTAGTATTCCTGTAGCTCAATTAGTAGAGCGCTGCGTTAGCAATGCCAAGGTTAAGGGTTTCCTTAATCTCCCAGGGAACACGTAGTGATAAATTATATACCATAAATGCATTGTAAGTTGCATCTGATAAGTGTAAATGTAAGATGTAATGTACCATAATGGTATGTATATATAATATGGTAAAATGGTAAAATACCATCACTGTAACAATTATAACAGTACTTCTTTTATGGTATAGTCTGTAGTTTCTTACAGTATATACCAAGGTAACCATAGCAAAATACCACCAACTGCTACTTTGGTGGATACTATGGTAACCAAGGTAAATATTTGAAAGTGGTGGATAGGGCCCAAACATTAGAGAGGATAAGATGTGTTTGTCAGAGGACTGTGTGACAGGGATAAAAGGAGAGAGCAAAAGAATGAAGAAGTGACAATGCCATGAGGTGCCGGTCATTCCCGGGGGACACCATCCTTCCTGCTATTAAAACAGCTGCGCCTTCCACACTGCTGCAGGCTGTCTGTCTGTCTGCCTCTAATGAAATTTCACACCTCACGTCCCCACACATCCTCCACCTGTCTAGAGCAGCGTCTCACTTAATATTTGAACTCAGATTACACCTCATTATCGGCTCTCTCACCTCATCAAGACACTCTTGTCTTTTTAGTGTCAGAGAACTGCCACAGCTGTAGCAATTTCAGCCCGTGTGCAGTCTGTCTTTATTCTGTGCATGTGGACAGTGGCTTCGTATCAGCAGAATCATCAGTTTCCACTGAAAGATGATGGATATGAAGGTACTAGGGTTGCACAGTATACTCGGATAAAGTACCACAGTACTAAAAAAATATTACAGTGATAAAATATTACAGTATTAAACACTTACAAATTTTCTGATCTACCTTTACGTTATCTTTCTTTACTGATTACCTGAACACAACTACAAAAGATTACTTGGAAATTACAATGACATTTATTTATTAAATAGATTTACAGTCAAATTTTGTTTCATGAGTCTCCAAAGTTTATTTATTTATTGCCTAAGGTATTGTTTTAATATTTAAATCAAGATAAAAGAGGCTGGTAATGTAATGAAGCCAAACTTCTGGATTTCAGGAGACAATATCAGATTAATCAAACCCCAGCGGCAACCAGACCCTGGTCTCTGTTGACTCTGATAAATGACATGGCTAAACAGCATGGAGACGCTCTTTGCCTTCATCCAGCTCCACTATAATAGAGTAATGGCCTTAAAGTCATTAACTTGACTTGGATCGACAGGTTTGGAGGGATTTTAAAGGATGATGTACCTGTTTGTCAGAGATCCAGGTTAATATCTCTCAGTCATGCGTCACTGGGTCTGAATAGCCTTTGAATAACCGCTCTGTTTCTACACAGGCTGACGGGCTCTTTTCTCACCAGAATACTGCCACTGTAAGTGCTGTGCTCTGTACACAGTGGATGACATTTGTAGATGGAGTATAAGTGCATGAACATTAGGTGGATTTATTGTGTTTGTGTCTTTTGTGCAGTCATGTCACAGTCTTGAATTGCGTGTGTGCTAGTCATGTTTGTTGTACAGTAGGTTTAGTTTTTAAAGCACTTTATGTAAATAAGTGCTTGTAAAATTAGCATGCATTCTGTCACACTGAGATGGTAGCACAGTGGTAACTAGTTCTATGTGTGTGTGTGTGTGTGTGTGTATGTGTGTGTTTGTGGAAACTACCAGAGGGTGTTAAGTCTGTTATGCAGAAATGGGCCTGTGTTCATTTTCCTGCATGTGTGTTCATTAAACTTGGCACACCAGAGAAGGCACAATTCCCACTGAAATTTACATCACCAGATGGGTTTTACCTCAGTCAGTCACACAGAGATACTCTTGCTCTTTCTCTCTCCCTTCCTCTCTCTCTGTCTTGTGAGGAATCGTTTCTGTAATCTGTCTCATCCACTCAGAGTGACTCAAGAGCCCTTGAAGTGTTGACTCAATGTGAGAGATGAGTAATGTTGTCATCTCTGTTAGTTTAGGCAGGACAAGGTAAGTTTATTAAGCACATTTCATACATTATGTCAGCCAACATGGGTATATCAAAGGGAATAAGAAATAATCAGACAAAAAGTTAAGGAACAATGCTAATTTAGAAAATTAGTAAGTAAATAAAAATAATAACAAATGCATAAATAAAAGTATGTTAATTAAAATAAAATGCATATAGCATGTAATGAAATATCAAGTATGTTCTGGAAGCTGTGATACAGAAAGCTGTACAAACAAATTACAAGCACAGGTTGTAAGTTTCATGACCCCTGCACATGTGGCTTTAAAGTACTGTGTTATTCTGCATGCAAGACAGTTGTCTGAAGTATTACAAGTCACAACAAGGAAGCACGTTTAGAGAAAAAGTTGTAATTTTCTGTGTATACTGTAAAGGGGTTTATATGGGGGATGTCAGTATGTATGCTTAAATACAGAGTAAAGCAAAAGAATTGCTTGAAATGCACATAGAGGGTTTCAGATGCTATATTAGGTCACGTCAGATCCAAATTCAGGAGAGAAGGATAAGGAAGGATGTTTGATGAGTCTGCAGAGGAAAGAAAACCCTGGGATTTATGTAGGGCTGTGTGTGTGTGTGCGTGTGTATTTGTGCTTGTTCAGGGCATCAGAGATTTAGAACAGTACACAGCCAGGCAACAAGGCTGACAATCATTTCATTTCTTTGTCCTTGGTGAGAGAGGGATATATGATCTGTTTTTACAGATTCAGTAATGTTGGCACAACCTTTTCAGGAAGTGTGTTTTCATCAGTGAATATTTAGGGAGTGTTCTCTTTCTGTATGAATCTTGTTTGTTTGTGTGTTAAATGACCTGTTTCTCTGTGTTTTAGAAAACCAGCTTCTGTGAGTCAGCTGGAATTTACTCATAGTTATAGAGTGCAGTTCAGTGCCCCTCATATACTTCACAAATACTCCAGAGTTCTGTTGAACTCAATTTATCTACATCGATTGCTCACATCAGATAAAAACACAGCTGTGATCAGTTGTGATGTTTCTAAGCATTCAAAATATCTGGAAATTGTGTTGGGTTGCATTCAAAGCTTTTACAAGAAACTTCAGAGTCTTTAATGTTAACAAGGTGAAAATAATACTGATCTGATTGTAACACTTGAATCTGGTGCGATTCTGTATCTCTGTTGTTTCGAAACATTGTTCTGTTGTGCCTTAGATTTTTCTCAGGTCAAAATAATGTTTGTCGTATTGTAGGTTGTTATATGTTATATGCTTTGTTATATGCTGACCAGGTTCATATATGTACAGTTTCTAAAATGCCACTGTGATTGTAAATGTTTTGACAATACACTTCTTTCAGATGCCAAAAGAATGTAGTACTCTTAAGACATTTTATTGTGTTAAAATTCATTATGCAGAAGTGAATCTGTACCTAAAATCAGAACAAAAAGTTCATAGAATTCCACTGATTTAATCTGTATTTTCTTGAGCTGAAGTGTGCTGACTGTGAGCTGTGTCTGTAGTCACAGAAGTCGAGAGGAGGATCGCATTTCTAAACCAGCGGTTGGCTCCACTCCAGTTAAGATTGCTGAGGATGCTCTTTTGGCCCCGCCCACAGAACAGCCTGGGGATAAACAGATCCCCCCACTGCCAGGTCGGGACATTTACATTCACCTGTTGTTTGACTTTAACCCTCTGCCTAATCCCTTTTTTACATGGGGAGCTTCCCTTACTATATTGACTCTTTCTTGTGTCTTTCACAATTTCTCTGTCTGTTGCAATACACTTTATACTAATCATAGCCTTGTTGCCTTAATAGGTGTCATTTAATAGGTTGATGTAAGTTGTATTATTGCAACAATCACTGGTTATCTGTGTCTGGTGCTGGCTTAATGTGTCTGCCGGCCTTTCTTCACTTTTAGAGCCTGTTATTATAGGTGTGTTTATTGATGCATGTCATCTTTCGAGTCTAAAAGGATTTTGCATGTTTGTGGGTGTGTAGAGCCAAAGCCTGTTTATGCGCAGCCTGGGCAACCTGACGTGGATCTGCCAGTCAGCCCCTCTGACGCCCCTATACCCAGTGCTGCTCATGATGACAGCATCCTCCGGTGAGTCTCACTTTATATTCTGCACTAATGCCATGAGTGAAATTGCCTTTTGTAGTAAACATTACATTACTGGGTCACTTATGTACAGTTATGTACAGTTATGTAGTAAAGTGCACTTTACTAGCACTTCTGATGTAAAATGTGACATCATCAGAATGTTAAATTACCATATATGCAGAAACCAGTATAAATTAGAGAGATCTATAGAAAACTGACCTATTTCCTTGTTTACAGTCCTAGTATGAAGCTGGTGAAGTTTAAAAAAGGAGAAAGTGTTGGATTAAGACTGGCAGGAGGTAATGATGTCGGCATCTTTGTGGCTGGTGTACTGGAGGACAGTCCTGCTGCTAAGGAAGGTTTGGAGGAGGGAGACCAGATACTCAGGGTGAGGATTCCCATACAAACTGATAAAGCTGTTACAACTGTACAGTGAGGCTCTGGATGTGATATCAGTGTATAGGCATGCATAAACATAGTAGTATTAAATTGTTTTGCTGAGATTAAAAGTAAAGTGCATAATTCTCCTGAAATTAATGGTCAACCGATCTTGTTGTTTAATGACCAACACTAATACTGATGTTCAAAGAGCAGGGTGGCCAATAGCTGATACAGCTTTATGTAGATTTTTATAATTACTACAGTTTACACCAATGAATTACAGTGTATTGTTAGCAAATAGGATGTACACAAATGCTAAACGTAAGCACTTGCATTACACAGTATTTATGTAAAATTCACACTAAAAATGTGTGAGATTCGTTTTGACACCTTTGATTATGCATATTTTGTAAGTCTTCCTTATTTATGTGGCTTATTGTGGTTGTAACCTAAGAAAAGAAAGAATTTTATTGTTTTGCCACTGACCATCTGCTGTTGACTAATCTCCATACTGTAACACTGCGTAACATCCCAGTTTTTTTCAGAAAAATATGAAGACATTATGTGACCCTGTGGCTGTGTGAAAAAACAATCATGACATGCTCCTGCTCTGACTCAGTGCCTGTCTGTCCTCTCTATGCAACTTTCCTTTGTTTAGCTAGCGGCCGCACAATGTGGCCAATTGTTTAGCCTCCAGTGGTGTTATGCTATTGTCAGTAGCCAGTTTGTAATACAGAGAATGTGAGTCAGGCTTATTTAAGCTTGTTTATCCCCAAGCACATTTTAATGAAACAAATTGCTTTGTGTCTCTCCCACACTGGTCCCAGACCAGTGTACTAGGTATGTGAACATGTGCTTGTATTCTCATCCCTGCTGCACAAACACACACTCCTGAGATTCCAGGCCCTTCCCCACAGCGACACTCCCAGACCAGTGTTTTTCTTCTCCAGACGTTTCTCAGAATGTTTGCCTGGGCTGACTGGATGTTCAGCTCAGCTCCTTTTCTTGTGACTTTAAGCAGAAACAATTGATAAGAGAAAGTGCGATTTCTCTGTCGCTCTCATTCTCTCTTTCTTTGTCTACTGTAAATAAACAGTGTATTGTTAGTTTGCAGCACTGCTGAGATCTAAAGCCTTGGGCTGTCCTGTTTTTAGGTTAACAATGTTGACTTTGCAAACATCATTCGGGAGGAAGCAGTGCTGTTCCTGCTGGATCTGCCAAGAGGTGAAGAGGTCACCATCCTAGCCCAAAAGAAGAAAGATGGTGAGCAAATAAGCAAACCTTTCATATAATATTTCTTTCTTATGTATTTTATGTAGGTTTACTTATTACATTTTCTGGTACGCTTCATTTTGTTAATACAATACATATATATATAGCTAACGATTTACATAGTTAATAAATAACATATATAATTAACAATTGTCAGGCTTTTGTATCACTTTTCTAAAGATTTCTTAAGACATGTTCTGCACCATCTTATTCATGGTAACGTCCTGTTCCTCAGTGTACCGCCGAATAGTGGAGTCGGATGTGGGCGACTCCTTCTACATCAGGACACACTTTGAATATGAGAAGGAATCACCTTATGGGCTGAGCTTTAACAAGGGAGAGGTTTTCAGGGTCGTGGACACGCTCTACAATGGCAAACTGGGTTCCTGGCTGGCCATCCGCATCGGGAAGAACCACCAGGAGGTGGAAAGAGGCATCATTCCCAACAAGAACAGGTAATGCACCAGGTTACTGCTGTAACCATAATTTATAGACACATAGGTTCGATTATATTTAGGGAAGTACACACTAATGTATTCTATAACTTTTGTGTTGTGTACGTTTTTAACTATAATGCTATGCTTGAACCGTCCAATATGTCTAATAAACGTCAAGCTAAACCGGTTGCACTCTCCTCTTTATAGGGCGGAGCAGTTATCCAGTGTGCAGTACACACTCCCTAAAACAGCGGGCGGTGATCGGGCCGACTTCTGGAGGTTCAGAGGTCTGCGCAGCTCAAAGAGAAACCTGAGGAAGAGCAGAGAAGATCTGTCAGCCCAGCCTGTTCAGACCAAGTTTCCGGCCTATGAGAGGGTGGTTCTACGGGAGGGTATGTATGAAAAACCACTCACAACACTTTAGCTGCCACATAGGAACACCCTGGCAATCATCCCCAAAACATGGTGGCAAGTAGCACTCATTTACTTCTAATAAACTGGAGTAACATATTCTGGTAAAAAAAAAATAAAAAGACAATACATTTTGTGAATTTTTAGTCTGAAAAAGCTTTTCGGCATTTCAAAGTAAACCAGAGCTGTTTTTTCCTTTGTAGCCGGGTTCCTGAGGCCTGTTGTTATCTTCGGGCCAATCGCCGACGTGGCACGAGACAAACTGGCAAGAGAGGTGCCCGACCTGTTTGAGCTTGCAAGTGAGTGTTAATTTACTGAACACACACCCTTTGATAAGACACAGCGCTTCAACACCTCACAGTCACTGCTGCACTAAGAGCAAATGAGGCGTCCTGCTCTCCAGTTTCGCTTATCTAAGTGCATTTAAATTCAACTTGTAAACTGATTCCATGAGTGGCCATTGGCTCTATTTACATAACATTGTTCCTGTATGACTGTATTTGCTTTTCAGAAACACAGCACCCAGATGGAAGGGAAAGTACGTTGCATAGTCACATCAGCTCCATCAGTAACCATAGTTACTAGAGGCTGCACATTATAATGGCATCCCTTATTTTAGCTACACCCAATCGACACCGCTTGGAATGTTAAGGAAAGAAATCCAAGACGTGTTCATGCTTTCAACAGCTCCAACCCCTCAACCCTTCAGGCATGCTTGAGAGGAGATGAAGGCACATTTGCTCATTAATTTCTCCCATCCCAAGCACCTGCTTACTGTGTTTTTTTTTGTGATACTTTATATTGGAATGAGCTTTGTTTATTTTTTGCTATAGTTGCTGCTATTTTAGAGCTATTACATAGTAAAGAAGCATAGTTAGGCTTAAAGAAATAGTTTAATTCTGTCGTAATTTATTCACCCCCCTGTTTCCTTAAAGCAAACCCGTATCATTTTTTACTGAAGAAATTAAATCATATGAGTTAAAGAATGAGGCAGAGTAAATTACATTTTTTATTTTGGGTGAACTATCCCTTTAAATTTTGCATAGCCGTTAGAGGCCACGGATGGCTTTAGGCGCTAAAGGTCAGCGCACATTAGTCATACCCTGTAGTAACCTTCTGGTCACACTCTGTAACACACTAAAACAAGCCACTGTAAAGGTGAGCGTTCTTCAGATATTCCAGACCCCTTCTAGTCACTGTGGTGTACAGATGCTCCCTCACTATATGTAGTGAATATTCATACTTGTATATCTGTACTTGGTCAAAGTGTATCACATCACAGTAATGTAACACATATGTAACATGAAAACAGTTTGCAGTTGCTCATATTATTTAAGCGTGTGCATGTGCACATCCATGTTGAATTGCCTTCTCACTGTATGCTGGTGAGGATGCAGAAGCTGCATGAGAGAGCGGCAGAAAGTGTGTGTGGATGTGTGTTTGTGTGGATATTAAAATGAATTGTTTTCTCTTGTATAGAGAGTGAACCCAGAGATGCCGGCACTGACCAGCGGAGCTCTGGAATCATACGCCTTCACACTATCAAACAGATCATTGATCGGGTGAGCTGTCATGCACACACATACACACAGAGTTAGCAGGACCACCATCTTTACAGTGGGTAACACTGACTTCATGAATATTAATTAGTTTGTGCTAATACCGGATAAATAATCGTTACAGTATTTTTTCCTGTCCTATTACCTAATTAATATTCATGAGCCAAGCCTTTGTCACCGTAACATATAAAAGTACATTACTGTTCAAATCCTGCATGAGGCATCAGTTTATGAATTGTATGGGTTTTGAGTTGCTTTGGCTTTCAACATTGTATTATCAAGATATGACTGGAAAATATAGCAGCATCCCTGCATTCATGTAATGCTCAACAGGGTGCACAGTACAATAATGCCAAACATTTTATGGCATGCTACTGCCTCCTGCTGGTGGACTGTAATACAACATGTACCTGATGTACAGGAGCAACTTCAAAGAGAAAAGAGATGTTTGAACATGGTGCTTTTGTATGTGTTCTGCAGGATAAGCATGCAGTGTTGGACATTACTCCAAATGCAGTGGATAGGCTGAATTATGCTCAGTGGTATCCCATTGTGGTGTTCCTGAATCCCGACAGTAAGCAGGGCGTAAAGAACATGAGGACCAGACTTTGTCCTGAGTCCAGGAAGAGTGCCAGGAAACTCCATGAGCGTGCACTCAAGCTCAGAAAAAACAACCACCATCTCTTCACAGGTGAGCATCTAACTGTATCCTGCATGTGAAATAAAATGGTGGAGATGCAGAGAGAGACCCAGGAGAATGGTTCACATAAGCCATGTCTCTAAGCCTGCTGATATTGAGAGAGTAATTACAGACTCATGCATGATAACTGAGGCTGAGTCTAAACAGCAATGTCAGCCACGTGTTGCAGCATTTCAATGCACATATTAGTGAACCTTGTCCAGTTGCAAACAATTTTGAGCATACAAACAAGCATGTGATTAGTTGGTTTGGCAGTGAAATTATAAAGCCTGGAACACATTATGGAACACAATTGGCATCTTAATTAGTGTAACAGTATCACCTGGAGCGCATAAATATAACCTTATTGAAAATATTTATGAATAGAAGTGTTCAAATAAATACTACTAAACTATACTAAAACAAATACACAAAATGCCAAACAGGCATTTTAGGTAGCATACAAAACCACTGATCTAAATTATTGATCCAATCGATCTGGTTCTCAATAATCATACTTTCTGACTCATGCACACACACATTACATGCCAGCAAGACTGTGACCTCATGTAGCTGAGAGTAAGAAGTAATAACTGAATAATTATTCATAAAACTGTACATCAAATTAAATTTCACGATGGCCCTCAGACAGCAGCCAGGCCACTATCTAAAGTATTAGTCATAACTTTAATGGGATTAGTAAGACAAGCACACAGTGTATTTGGCAAGGCTGTATAAAGACTGATGTGCTACAGCATTGCTCATTTGTAAATTGCTTTGAATAAAAGTCTCATAAATGTAAATGTAACAGGCACAAAGATCACTCAGCGCAGATATAAAGTCAAAGAGAATCTTTCAGTGAGTTAATAAGCACATGGGGTCATGTTGCACTGTGTAGCAGTGTGCTTTAACTGCTTTTAACTGTAAAAAGCCCCTGTACTCATCTGATCTGTCACTGTTCTTCAGCCACTATTAACATGAACAGCATGAATGACGGCTGGTATGGAGCACTGAAGGAGACCATTCAGCAGCAGCAGAATCAGCTGGTGTGGGTGTCAGAGGGCAAGGTGAGTTACACTGAACTTCTACATTCCACAGCAGATACCTCAGGTTTCAGGGACAGTTTTATTAGGTTCATTAGATTTATTCTTTGTTGTTTAACGCAGAAAGTTTATATTTACAGATTACATTTACAGACTGGTTTTTATTATTATACAGTTATTTATTTTTGACTACTGCGTGGTTCATTTGATCAACAATCATTTGATCATGTTTTTTAGTGTAGGATTTTTTGTGGGTTTTGTCAACCATAATATTTTATATATTTCATTGTGTGGTTTTACGTCCTGTCTTTCATTATTGTTCATCCCCAATCTCTTTCTGTACATTTTTCTGTCTCTTTCTTTACTTGTTACACTCAAAATCTGTGCAGGCGGATGGTGCCCCCAATGATGACCTGGACCTCCATGATGACCGCCTGTCCTACCTCTCTGCCCCGGGTAGCGAGTACAGCATGTACAGCACGGACAGCCGGCATACTTCTGACTATGAGGATACAGACACTGAGGGCGGAGCCTACACTGACCAGGAACTAGACGAGACCCTGAACGATGAAGTGGGACTGCCGAGCGAGCCAGCCATTACACGCTCCTCAGAGCCTGTACGGGAGGACCCACCCGTCATTCAGGAACCCCCTGGATACGGAGGGTACCAGCCCGAGCCATTGAACCGCATCGACCCAGCAGGGTTTAAGGCCCCTGCACCCCAGCAGGTAGCGTTTCTGCAAGCCGTACGAGTTCCCTGTTGTCTGGAAGCCGTGGTGTGCGTGAGAAAAGTTTTCTAGCACCACTTTGAACAAGGAGTTGATTTAAAACTATATTATTGCAGTACTAGAGAAGTGACAATGACCAAGTGTCGCCAAGTATGTATTACATGTGTTTGTAAGTGTGTAGTTGTATAAAAGTGTGTGTGTGTTTTTTCTGAAAGCAAGTATGGCTTGGCTGTTACACTACGCAGATGCTGTGACTCTTATCTCAAAATAGTACAGATTTCCATGATTGCATATTGTATTTTAAAGTATGTTCAATAATTGCCGATCCTTGTGGTCTATTTGTCCCCTAATTATGTCACTATCAAAATGATGTCATTACCAGGCAGTATTATGTGCATGATGGAATGACAGTGTGTAATATATTGTTGAATGTATATATCTATATGGGGCCAGTGGCCATAACAATATCCACACTGGCTTACATCTTGTGTTACAAGAAAGCCAGAAGTTGTACTGTACCGTAGAATTAAACTGGTATCAGACTATCTTAAAAACAGAACCTTGTCTAGTTGTAAATGTTTACATGACATGGTTCACAGAATCTTTTCTCATTCTGGATAAATAAGGAATGTTCTGGGTTAAGAGCAAGTTAAGCTTTATTGACAGCACTTGTGGCATAATGTCCAAATTAAAAATCATGGGTTACAGTAAGGCACTAACACTGGAAGTGCATAAGGGCAGGCAATATACATGCACACTATCCCAAAGATATAGCCACTAGACTTTTACATTTTATGTGCTGGAAAGAGATTAGTGTGATAGGTAAGTTTACTTACTGTATCTGTGTAAAGACCCAATAACTTACACATAATAGGCACAAGAATACCTGAAAGGGACTGTTTACATGGAACTCTAATTAGTTAGTGCCCATATCCACATGGAAAAGTAGTCCCACTTCAAAAACAACAATTTTAAGAATTAATTTACAGGTTTTAACAAAAGTACAGGCTATGTTTTTGCTTTCAAACCCTGTGAAACGCTTGCCCTGCTTCTAATATAATTGGACTATCGTAATCGCAATTATATATGAGCTTCAACATTATGCCCCAGATTCTGTTGACAGAACTTGATAGAACCTGGAAGATTTCTTTTCTATATGAAAACTGGTGTCAGGTGAGAAAAGAGAAATGCTGAAGCTCAGCTGAAGTGCAGTGGTGAGGTTTGACCCCATGTATTAAACATTTCTGAACACCTTCACAGAAAACAGAGGCTGCTGTCCCTCCGCAGCCTGAGCCGCTGACAGAGACAGCGCCCCCTGCTGTTCATGTCAATGTAGGGGTTGTGAGTGCCAAGGATCTCCCGGTCACCCTCACTCAGGGGGATTTCAGCCCAGAGGCTGGCTCCCTCTTTCCAGCCTCCCCTGACCTAGCACAGCCCCCGCCTCTCGACCCCAACCAATCTGGACAACTCGGGTCAGAGTCCAAGGTACCTCGCTAGCCACCCTGCTCTGGACTAAAACTGGCCCAGTCCGCGTCCGGTGCCCTGTCTTACCGCCGTCCGCTCTGCCTGTGTGCTGCAGTTCTTTCCTCCAGCTCTTGCATGCGTGCCTATTAAAAAGAGAGTGTCTTTCTCATTTCTTTGTCTGCGCGTATGTTCTTTGCAGTATTCGTAAACAACAGTGGGTACTGCGGAGGCCTGCTGCATCAAATCATAGTTCATAAACTTCAAACAAGCCCAGGTCCCCACTGTCCCCCTGCTTGCCTACTCTTGCATGAAACATCTGGATTTATTTTTCAGTTTTTTGCTTGTTGAAGTAGAGTCAGTGATGTTAATCTTATAATGAATGCAACATATTTGTTTAATAATTAATTTTGACCTTTAGTTTTGTTTAGAAACTTTGGTTATTAATCGCCTTCCATTCTCGCTTTGAAAGGTAGCCTTGTTGTTTACAACACACGACTCTTTTACAGCGTTTGTTTAGAGGTGCTGTAGGCGAATCACAGACTGGATTGTTGTTATTGCTAAAAGGCTACTTCTCAAAATATTTTTTATTGTTTGATACAAAAGATTGCCTGAACAGTGTTTTGTTTATTAAAGTGGACCTTTTACTTTTTGCCTGATTTTTATTGCAGCATTTCTCAGCTTGGTGTATTGAGTTAATTGATTGAGCTCTCATAAACTCTGAAACTGTTTGTGACGGCTGCCTTCATGTTGACTTGTTTAATAACTGCCCACTCTGAGTCTTCCTTCATTGCAGGTCTTTCTGCCGACTCTATGCTTCAGTCTTCAACTATTAATCAGAATATTAATCATCTCTGGTTTCTGCCATTTCATTCATCTCAATTGATTGTTGTGCTTTAATCTTTTGTGTTTGTTACCTTGTACATTTACTTACAATTATCCCCTTTTGGCTCTATCACAGATGTACAAGAAGGAGATCTATCGTACCAATGAGCCAGTGGACGTGAGCCTGAACCCTATGCAGCCCAAGTACAGCTCCCAGCAGCCCCTGTACGAGGAAGACAAGCCATACAGAGATTTCGACCACCAGCCCTACCACTATGACAGGGGCTACATGGATCCAAAGGCTCATAACTTTGACCCTCACCTAAATTTTGATAACCGACTGCCTCCATATGAAGATCAGTGGGCCCCGTATGACCACCAAGCCATCCCCCAGCGCCCTTCTGGATACGACCCTCATATGTCTTATGAGGATGGTCTAAACCGTGCGTATGGTCACCCACAGGCACGGCACGACCCTGCATACGACGCAGGTCGACCCCGCTATGGCAAACCCAGCGCTGGACCTATCCGACATGATGAACAGCCCCCTCCCACCATGGGAGGATATGATACGCGGCTGCAGTATGAACAGGACCCCCTTCCCCGCACTCAAGCCGCCTCCCGTTCCCCTGAGCCCCCCAAACAGTACTACGATCCTTCTCAAAAGCCTTCCTACTCTCAACTGTCACAGAGGAGCTATGTAAATTCTGAGCCCTCCGTGACCCCTCCCAAACCAGAGTCCATCTCACCCCCAGTGGAACCTGCACCTCTTTCTCCTCCAACAGAAGCAGAGGAAGATCCAGCCATGAAGCACCAGTCTGTGCTGACAAGAGTCAAGATGTTTGAGAACAAGCGTTCAGTTTCTGTGGACAGGGCAAGAGAGTCTGCAGATTCTGGTCTTCGGGTGAGTCTGTAATTTCAATGACTTAATACATAGTAAATAAAAGACTAAATAATTCCACTCTTAAAAATGAAGAAGGAATTCATAAGGTTAAAATGTATGTGTGACACTGTCCTGACTAGGCATGATATGACAAAGTAAGAAGCGATAAGAGCTATCTTGTCTTAACCAAGCCATAAGCAAAGCTACATTTTGACTGTTGCTTAATTTCATTTTGTGCGCCATTGTTCTGGGTAGCCACACTGACTAAAATCCTGCTTTCATTTGTATTAAACATACTGTAAATAAGCAGAGATTGTATACGGTAGTTAGGAAGCATTGGATACAATATGACAAATCAAGAAAGGGAAATTTCCTCAATGTGTTCTGAGTTTTATGTTCTGTATAGTGTGTAACGAGTGGATTCATAAACTGAGAGAACTCCCACAATGTTCTAACTGGTTGTGATTTTGGTAAATTTGCTTTCTTTTTGTCACTGTATGTCTGGTAAGACACAGTGTGTGACATTTTATTACCTGCAGTCTGAATAATGATTTTATTAAGCTCTCTCTTTCTCTACCTCTTTTAGCCAGTGGACATGGTGCCTAAACCTGGTGCTGCCTCCGTGCCCAAAGCCAATTCTTTAAGCAACCTGGATCAAGAAAAGCCCTTTAGGTAATTAACTAGCCCATGATGTTTAGCCCATTGACTGTCTTAAGTACATCAAGTGCAGTCCTTCAAGCCCTGTCAAACAGGCAATAGTATATACAGAATGTTTTATGCTGGTCATAGAAATCAGGTTAGTCATAGAACGCCATCTAGTGGTGGATACATCATTTCAGTCTCTGAAATTTCTATGTTCTCAGATCCTAGCTAATAAACACACATTTCATACAAACACTGACTTTGTACAAAGTGGCCTTTTAAACTTTATTATGAGATTCTAGCTGCATTACTGCACTTTACTGGCATTTTTACCATTATGTAAATAGAATATTATGAAAACACTCCAGCTCTTTCTGTTCCCAGAGCTCCAGAGCCACAGCAGCCCCAGCCTAAGGCAGCGGATGATATTATTCGCTCGAATAACAATGACCCTGATGAGGATGAGGAGTACTATAGAAAACAGCTCTCTTACTTTGACCGCCGCAGCTTTGACAGCAAACCTTCCCCACAGCTGACACCTGCCATAAAGCCAGCTCAACCTCAGAGTCAGCCAGGCTACTACCCCAGGTACTTGCTGAGTACACGCACGCTTAACATAGATGGTATTTACATACTCACACATACACGTTTTACATTTTGTTACTATTAACACAGTTTTTGTGTCACATTGGACTGTATTTGGTATTAGTATATTGTGAATTACTACAGTGTTCAGTTTATACCAATACACTGAATCGCCCCTTTGTATGTTGTATAAATGTATATATAAAAACTCAGAAATGCATTAGTGCTAATTGGTTTATAAATAGAATCAAATGTATATTATGTTATATCATGTATACATAGGTGATACTCAGGATTCGTGTTATACAATTCTACTATAATAAGTGTGTATGTAAAGTATATGACTAAGTTTAAATCTGTTAAGACTTTGTTCCCATGTGTTAGTTTCCCCATCTTTCTGTCTGTCACAGGGTAGATTCAGTGGAGAAGATCAGCCCTGTTCCTCCGGTAAACCCAGCTGTCCCACCCCCGACCCTGCCCAAACCTGCAGGTAAGTGACCAATAAAAGTGTAATTATTTTATATGTCCTGTCCTCATCTGCTTGTTATTGTTGTTTGAAAGTAGTTATAGAAACTGTAGTGGCAAACGAACAAACAAGCAAACAAATCTGCCATTGTGCTTAGTACAATCCTCTACCAATTGAGCTACAGGATCTCTTAAAACATACTGTGAAATGACTGCATGAGCTTATTTCTTTCCCCTCTTTCACACACAGTGACGCCACCACTCGATGCACATGGATCTCCTAAAGTGAAGCCACCTAATCATGAAGACACAGTCCAGAGCAACTATCTGCCTCAGAAGAGCTTCCCAGAGAAATCTCCTGTTAACGGCACAAGTGAACCTCCAAAGCCCAACAGCGTTCCTTCCACATCCAGCTACAACCGTTTTGTGCCCAAGCCATACACCACCTCGGCAAGGCCCTTTGAGCGCAAATTTGACAGCCCAAAGTTCAACCACAACCTCCTGCCTAATGACTCTCAAAACAAGACCGATAATGTGAAAGCCCCCATCAGTAATTCAGTGAAACCGCAGAGCTCTCCCCAGCCAGCAGACCATGACAGCGGCCTGGACACCTTCACTCGCACTATGGACCAGAAACCCAAGTACCAGCAGAACAACATCAATGCTGTGCCCAAGGCGATACCTGTCAGGTATGATATAAGCAAAAGAAATTAGTTCAGTAATTCTTCAGCTTTTTGTTTGGTGAGTACAG
The DNA here is from genome assembly GCA_036877575.1 of Botia almorhae. Classification (NCBI taxonomy): domain Eukaryota; kingdom Metazoa; phylum Chordata; class Actinopteri; order Cypriniformes; family Botiidae; genus Botia; species Botia almorhae. Next base: position 52,915 of record JAZGTJ010000498.1, read on the forward strand.
TGTGATTTCTAAAGATAGCAAGACTATTCCCACACTAAATCAAGTACATGTATAAAAACAGCCAGTTAAGCACAATAGTAAATTTTATCTTTATGATCAGAAGTAGATGTTTTAAAAATGTAAAACAATACAGCAAGCAGCATATCAGTGTTTTTTCTTTTAGCCCAAGTGCTTTGGAGGATGACGATGATGATGACAGCCACACAGTGGTAGCCACAGCGCGGGGCATCTTCAACTGTAACGGCGGAGTTTTGAGCTCCATTGAGACAGGAGTAAGCATCATCATCCCTCAAGGAGCTATTTCTGAAGGTGTGGAGCAAGAGATCTACTTCAAAGTGTGTCGAGATAACAGCATCCTGCCACCTCTGGACAAAGAGAAAGGTCAGTCACGCATTCTGGAGCTGGAAGATTCTGATCATTTGATCTTTTTCTACTTTCTCTTTGTGAAAGAAACAGAGTAATACAGAGTTCAATATTGATTCTGTTTGATTCAATCTATTTGAATTGACAGTAACAGATGTAAGAAAGATTATAATACAAAATATTATTTTACAACTGCTACAGATATGGTTTTGCAGGAAAAAATGATCACTTTCTGTTTGTGTGTACAGCAAAACTAATGAAAGTGGTTTATTGACAGGTGAAACTCTGCTGAGTCCTCTGGTGATGTGCGGCCCTCACGGTCTGAAGTTCCTGAAGCCAGTGGAGCTCCGCCTACCTCACTGTGCGTCTATGACCCCTGATGGTTGGTCTTTTGCTCTAAAATCCTCCGACTCCTCGTCGGGTACGCTGTCCTCTCTCTGTCCTTTTGGGGTCATTTGGGATGGCTTTGTGACCTCATGATTGGTTGTTGGCTTTTTAATTTATGCATATTCACATCCATGCAGCTAATCTTGCCCTGTTGTTCTTTCTCTGTCTTTCACTCAGTCACTCAAATGTGCTTGTTCATTTTTGTGGTTGATTTAAGGCCTGTTCACACCAAGTGGCAGTTCTGGAGCAACATGCCTTTAAATCAAAGCTATGCACTTCTTTTCAAACTAGGTGTAAAAATTCACTCTACAATAGTGTTTTTATTTCCTGTCGTTTACAGTAAATCGTTCCTTTTTCCTTCTACTTGGTGAAAAACTTGGTACAATAAAATCTTTTGGATCATGTTTACGGAACTGCCATTTCGGATATACATAAACTGTTTATTTTATTGTTCTCTGAGTGCCATTAAAAAAGTAAATCCATTAACAAAGAAACGGAGAGCAAAAATGTCTATACATGTAAATTATTATTATTATTATTGCTACTACTAACAGTAAACCTCTTTAATCACCATCATACTGGGACTAAACCTAATGATAATAAACCTAATGAGAGTAGACATGCTTTTAAAGACTAAAAATATTTTGCTTTAAAGCAAGTCAATTTGTTTTGTTGATTATATTGTATTTTGCATGAATAGCGTGTGAATTTGTTGCTGATCTATGTGAACTCGCAGAGGGCAAAATAATTTAAATTGTGCTCAGTTTAAAAAACGTTGCAAATTTTTGCCGGGCAGAAAATTCCTTTGTGTTCTCTACAGGATTATGTCATGTTAAGACACTGCATCAGTCACTGACTTCTACAGCTAGTTCAGTTAAATAATCATACTTCTGCATGAAATCATTATGAAAAATCTTTTAATCATTCATGTGAGTTAATGAATTCATAATTCACTCATGTTATTGTTTGTGTTTTGAATGGAGTTTCACACAGCCACCCAAATGTCTGAATGTTCACAAATGCTGTATTTGCTTTTCTTCTACTAATAGAGAGCAACAGCATGTTTCCCTGTATTTCTCTCTCTCTCCTTCTCTCTCTCCTCCCTCTTCTTCTTTCTATTGATTTGTCTCTGTGTAACTGTTACTGGCTAAGCTGGCATCGCCCTGGATTATCTGCTAATGAAGCTCTCAGTTTGAACATGCAGTGGAGAGATGAGACTACAGTCTTATGTGCTGCCTTGTCTCAATGCAAATGGATTACAGGCTCTTGCTTCTAATCTGCATGAAACAGGGCCCTTTTTTAAAACAGGGCCATAGCTAGAGGCTAATTATGCTGCACATTCCAGGAAAGTGAGAGTGACTTGACGTTGGTTTTACAAAGAAGTTGTTCTGATAGAGCTTATGGTGGAGTGCTAAAAAGCGCGCTCAAATCCCTAGGACTGTATCAGTGTATAAATGACTTCCAAAACATATCTATGTCTAACTGTAGTTTAACCCTTGCTGTGCTGAAAAAAACTGTCACCACTGGCTACACAATAAACAGAATTGCAATCTTTGTTTTTACAGCCTAAAATAAGCCAGAAATAAGAGTGATGGCTCAATCAATGGTGTGAATTTGGGGTATTTGCCCAAAACCTGTAATGGTTTGGCCATTTTTTAAGCTTAATATTTAAAACAATTCATTATTTTTGCAGTTTTGTTTGGTTTTTATTATTAGATGCTGCTCTAGTTCTGCTGATTATCTCTATCAGAACAATAAATGCATGCCGAGAGCATGCGTCTAAATGTCCCACAATGCCTCTCCCTGTCCCTCCTGCAACGCAAAGAAATCAAGAGTGTAAATAACCAATTATATCTCTTGAAGTGAAAAAAATGGACCTCAGTCACTTACATATTTTTAGGTAAGCCATGTTTCTCTAAATGAACATTTTGTAAGATCTAAAGATGTAATCTTTGTAAGATTATGGTATCAAGAACTGCAATACACGAAGAATGACGTTGATGCTGGTATGCTTTGTAATGGTAAATCTGGCTAGAAATCAAGAATGCATGTGGATTTACTCAGTTTATAAAATCTACTGGTACTACAGCATGTAATGTGTAGTGCAGGTATGTATAACATGGTAGTTTATCTTATTCTCCGCTGCTCTGTAATATTCTGCTGCATTATCTTCTGTCCATCCAGGTGATCCTAAGAGTTGGCAAAACAAATCTCTTCCTGGAGATCCCAACTACCTGGTTGGAGCCAATTGTGTGTCTGTACTCATTGACCATTTCTAAGGAGGGCAACCACAGGCCTGTTACTGAATGTGGGACCAGATAAATGGCAAGAGAACCTTTCTTCCCCCTTGTGAAAACACACTCAGTCTTCTAGGAAGAAGACACTAAGCAACATTAAATGAAGGGTCTCCTGACTGTGCTCTGGCTTTGTTTACTGTAACCATGGAGACTAAAGGGTGGGTTACATTCTCTGAAGTGCTGTTTTAATCTATCTTCCTGTTTGAGTTTTCTTTTTCCTCTTTTTTAAGTGCTTTTAAAAGCTTTTGATGATAAAAAACAGACATTAACTTTGACTGGACTGCATGCTCTGTGCCACTCACAAATTAATATTTACACTGTAAGCCAGTTATAATACTTGCTACACTTTTTTATTGTTAGGTTCTTCCATTCTGTCTAGACAAGTGAAAATGATAGACTATATTAATCTGCATATGTATTTTCACTTCATATAGTATGCACAATATAATGAATATACTGTATAGTGCAACCTTTCTAGAATAATGAATTCTAGTTTTAGGCTTTTCAGTCCCGAGGTTTCATTGAAGTGTAGATCTTATGCATTGCCTGACTTTTATCACAAGAGCGTCGAGGTGCAGAACTCAGTGCAAGATAAGAGTGTAAGGAAATCGTGAAATAAATGGCAACTGAAGAATATACACTTTGAAATTTCCCAGCCAAGGACAAATGTCACCAGATATTCACAGTCTCACCTTTCTTACTAGTTCCTTTGTAGACTCCTCACGGACCTGTAAACTTTAGCACTGGAACATTCCTGCTGTGTTGAGATCTATGCATGTGCTTTGACTCAGGTGTGAAGACCGCTGCTCTCTCCTCTCTCTCTCTCTCTCTTATTCTATGTCTCCCAGTTACTTCCTTGGTCGCTCTCTAAATCACTCCATCTGAAGCAGTGATGCCTTATCTGAAACGATTCACTTTTTCAATAACAAAAACCTTTTTGGTTTCTCTTTTTGCTAAATTGTGTTAATGATAAATTATGAAGAAAATTAAGTCTTTCTGCCATGTCAACCCACTGTACAAAATAAAGCTGGGTGTCGCACACAAGAGCAGAATAAAGAACAGGTTTTCTCTTTTTATCTGCTATGCACATGACCTTTAAAGAGAAACAAAAAACGAATGATGGCAGGAAGGAGATAAATTGGCTGTACATAAAGCTAGCATATTGCCTTCATTAATGGTTTGTAAATGACTTTTGTATGTCTTTATTATTTTGTATAAAACTTAGGGGGGAAACGTTTATAAAAAAGAAGGAATGAAATGAAAGTGGTCTTTGTATTCTGGATCTTCCCTGGAGCCTTGGAACGTGTATTTAGCAGTAATTAAAATCACCTTTTCTACCGATACACACTAAATATAAGCATTTTTAATGATAACCATCTTTTTATTCTTTATTTACAAAAAAGTGCTTGATGTGAACTATTCTCAAAACCTGTGTTCTTTTAAACTGTGTGCTTTAAATGTGTCCTGTGCTTTTATTTCTGATACTGGATGCTTTATTGTGTGTCCCGAGATGTATTTTTGTACTAATAGACAATATATTATGGCACACCAGACTACTTTTCTCTTTAGACAGTATAACAGGCTTTGACTGGTCATTAGCTATTCACGGCAGAGTTCTGATCCCCAACACAATTTCCAGTATGCCACTGTATTAAAAAATAAAATCATTTTTAAAATACAATGCGTTGTCATTTGTAAATGTAGTTGTTGTAAGAGCAGGTAAGCAAGGCAAAAATTATATATATGCATTTTTTAACCTTAAGGGCAAGGTGCCTTTCAAAATGTGTCTCATTGCGACAGTATACTGCAGTATAATGAAGGCGCAGTCACGCATCTTGGCCAACAGATGGCGCGAATGCTCTACTGCGCAGATTTATTCGACCAGCAATTCATTACGTTATTTATTTAATCAATGGGGTTAATCGATTTGTATGACGCTTTGGCCTCACAATTCCACCCTGTGAATAACCACAAGCTGACAATATAATGATCATCTTTAAATATATCATCAAATATTGTAGATCTTTGCAAAGAATAAATGCTCAGACAAATATGCCCATTTTAACCTGTTTTAGTTGTAATGAAGTTTTATTGAACTACGTTTGACTTTGTATGGCATGAATTTTCCAACGTAATATGACAATTCTGTGGCAGTAACCTGAGGCAAGTTTATCGGAGACAATTGTCGTCTGATGTAGAAAATTCATTCTTTAATCTACAAGTTACACGTTCGTTCATTTTAAAATAATGGTATATTGCATGATAGCATATAACCTCGAAGCAAAGGCTAAGTCTTAAATGGAGACCTATTAAATTTTACCCTACAGTATCGATGTGGAAAAAGTTGGATAATTGAATTAGGTTCATTATACGCAACCACGACCATTGGTTTTATGGCTTCTTAAACTTGGTTGTTGCACGAATCCAGCTATGTGAATCTGCATATGAAGGTACCTCAGTCCACCTCCCCCTCCACCCACCACCTGGTCACACATCTGAATGACAGACTACTAGCGCGAGGCTGCGGCTGCAGGGCTGTACGTACAGAGATTGGTGTGGAAATTACACCGATGTCTGACGTCGGAAACGCGTCGCGGAATATCAAACGCATCATACCCAGCGCGTTAATCACTTGACGCGCGGATACGCCGTCTAGTTAAGCGGGATATATATTAAGTTTGTTTGTTTGAATTAGAATGGTATCATCTAAACGCATTCAGTCATAGACTCAAAGACGTTATCCATTGCGAGACGAACGTGAGAGATTTCGTTTACCCACCGTGACGGCTGTGAACGGATTTGATGGATCACCTACCCCGTGCTTTTCTAGGAAACCTTTACGCAATGTTTCTCTTATCGAAATGATTTTGGATAACGCTAATTAAACACCCGCAGACAAGAGCACCGCTATCCTCAGAACTGAGTAGTACGTATATCTTTATTCCACCATGAGGTACCTAGTGTAATTGGAGGATGGTCTGTGCGTCTTGGCAACCCGCAATGAATACGTTTTTATATTGTGGATGTCTGAGCGATTAAATCCAGAGGTGTCCTGTTATCAGAAGCGCGCTGATTTAACTGAACTTTTTCTTTAATTTGAACTGTTTTATTCGTGATCATGCCCGTCAGTGCGATGCCAAGGGGTCGGTCTCTGAGCCCGGTGTCCCTGTCCCGCAGTCTCTCCCGACTGAGGGAGTTTCGGACCCGGACTCGCATCATGCTTTCTCTGGGAGTTTCACAGATGGTGCTGGGGAGTCTTATTTTGGCTGTCAGTTTCGCCGCTTTGGCCCTTACTACTTCTCCAAGGGTCAGGCATTCCTGTCCCTTTTGGGCTGGATTCTCGGTAAGTTCTGAAAGAGTATGCGACAAATAATGTAAGAGATGTGTTATCAATTGTCATTTGTGAGCCCCAGCAAATGCGGAATCAGCGATCAGATCATTCATGATCCTTTTCACGATTCTTAGTTTATAATTAAATTCTCCACCTCATAACTGATAGCCTAAGGTACAATATTCACCAAATGTTCAATTAAGTGGCCTATAAATAATTCAGGGCAGAATGATTCTCTCCAGCTGCAAAAAGCTTATTTTACTGCTTCTCTGTCGCTCGGGCTCAGGTGAGCTGGTTGGTGGTGGTTGGTGAATTGCCCTTAAAAATGAAGCCAGTTGCCTTGCGAACATCGGATGTATTTTTATTTTCATCTTATGCTGCGCCTGAAATAGTTTAAACAGCTGTAATGTGGCTGTTAGTTTGTGACTTGTGATCGCATCCTTGTTAGAAATTTGGACAAGAGTGAACCTTGTAGTCACAATCGGAATTATGTTTCTTTCCTTTATTGTTTTATGCAATTCCCACAGTAGTATTTGTTACTACACGCACTGACCACAGTAAGCACTTCAGGGTAACCTTTCAAAAATAGCCATGCTTTTGCATCCTTAATAACGCACCTGTCCTATCGATCCCCTGCACTGTTGTCTCGCTTTCATGTTGTTTTCTCAATGGACTGACAAATCTTGTATTTTGTTCTTTATTTTTGGTAGCTCTCACTGTAATTGTATACAGCTGCCTACAGAGCACATATGACATGTTGTGTTTGCTTCTTTGTTGTTATACCCTACTGATTTTCGCATGACATTTCAAACAGCTGTTGGCGGGCATTCTGGGTGAAATTCGGATTGAGATTCTTATTCAATGTTGAATGCTCACAAAGAGCTTCTGAAATATGGGGATGAGAATCTGGATTCAGTGTAACTTTATCTAATCTTAGCCTTTATTCTATTGTCTTTGTATATAGTAGTCTGGATGTAACATTTTGAAGCCCACACCACATCCTTAAATACGCACTAATTAACCTCTCTTGATATTTTTCCTCTTGCTCATCACACAGATAACAACGTTATCAATTTTAAAGAAAGTAATATAAAATCTCGACTCTCAATAACAGAAATCACAAGGTAAAAACATATTTTACAGGGTTGATTTAATTCAATAAAATGTGAACTTTTAACAGGACTCATGTGATTACATTGTCTTACTCATTGTCAGATTTGAGTCAGTGACATTTGACATTGGCATTACTCCTCACCAGCTCATGAGGGAAACTCTTTTTTTATTTTTACTGTACACTGTACAGCGAGCTTTTGCAGGACAGTTTCTTCAACACCTTAAAATTTCATGTCGAAATTTGTAAATATTTATGAAGGCACACTCCCTTGATGTCCTACCATAGACTCTGTGTAAGATGGTGGTGTTAATTATAGAGAAATATAGAAGGAAAAGAGACATCACAACAAAGATAATCAGCCTCCAGGTCAGAGGTCGTCGTTCATTCTCCTGAAACTGATGTATTGTGCGCTCCAGATAAGGGTAATGTGCCTGCTTGTATCTGATTTAATGGATTTTCTTGTAAATGTGCTGCAGGTGCAGGGGGTTTATCTGCTTTTAAATATCTTATGTGGTTTTGGAATATGTTTTGAGGCTTTGGGTTTTGGTGGGGGCAAACCACCAACCCAGCCCTGAGGTGATAGCTTTAGCAAGCTGGTGAGCATGCCGTGCTCCTCACGGGAGTGTGCTGAGTGACTGGGGCGTAATGGAGTTCTGCAGAATTACTTAACAGTCAGAGTGTGCTAGATTAATGGTGTGCTCTGGGATTGGTGTGGCGTGTGCGTGGGGACTAACAGTATGTGTGCTTGTTTTTGTGCAGGGGTGTGGGGTTGTGTGGAGCAATTCATGTGTTAGAAACCAATTTATGTGTGCGGCAATTTCATCTCATCACTCATCCAATCATTCACTTGTCCACCTTGTTTTTTCTCTTAATCTGCCTTCACTGTGTCCCAACAGATTCAAGAGATCAGGATACCATAGACACTTTTGTTTTTTAACATGGACAATAAGCAGCTGCTTAGTAGTACCCATCAGCCACCCAGGACACCATAGCAACCATCTAGTGCAGAACACCCTTGCAATGCACCAGCACCTGCCCTGCGATGTACTACCACTCAGAACACCTTAGCAACTGCATAGCAATGCCCTGGCAACTACCCACAATTGTGATGTCATGTGCAAGCACCACTCACATTTTCTCAAGCCACACTACTGTCACTGCTTAAAATTTAATGTCAGCTAGCCCAAACAAAACTCCTGCATTTGCTTAAGTTCCCACTGAGTTTATAAAACAGGTGAAAGAGAGAAGAGGAAGGGCCAGAGAACAACCTATTGCTGCTTTTATTGTTTTGCTAATAGGAGTTAAGGTTAACCGTTAAGGTTATGTTAAGTAGCTCCACATCTTTTCCTCTTCTTTCTACTGCTCGTATTTCTCCACGACCCCCCCCCCATCTCTCATTCTGTCTCTGCTGTAACATCACACAGACACAAAGAGACTACATCAGCTCTCTGACCACAGCAGGGAGGCCAGAACAGCAGGACAAATGTGAATTTGTGTGTTCGTGTGTGCAGGGGTATATTTGTTAATTCACCTTTGTACTATATGAGGATTTAACAACATCTTTTTCTTGCTATGGACAAATGTCTTGCTACAAGACAAATTGTATTATTCTGTTGAAATACAGATCTTCTCAGTCAAAGCCCATCACGATCTAGAATAGACAATCATCAGTGCCGGTGGGAATATGGCAGAAAGGTGTTGGAACGCTGACAGGCATAAACAGCAATGTCACCAGGGTAACAAAATGAATGCTGACAGGCTTATATGAAATGACCCTGTGTCATATCACATTCCATGCAGAACTCTGTCTGTTTCCTGCTGAATCTAGCCATGCTATAATGGAATAAAAACAGCAGTGTTTTGATTTTTGGTGTGTGTTTGTCAGCAGTACACACTTGCTTGAGAGGGAGTTTGCAATAAGACAGTTACACACAGCATACGGTTCAGTATAAACACTCTTGAGATTAAGCACAGTGGTGTAAACAAATGTACTATTGTTTGGCAAGAGCTTGTGGCAGCGTTGTGTTAATGCTTCCTCTCAAAGCCCCTACATCACTTTCATGTGCCCTGCACCACTTAAACTGAGATCTTTTAGAGCTGAAAACGTCTAAAGGGATTACAGGGCAAAAATCTTTTTATTTCTCACTATTTTTGTCTTGTTTTCTAGTACAAACATTTAAATGGTCTTAAAACCAGTTACATTTACTTGTGATGGCACATGGTATATAAGGTATTACAGTAAGCCTTGTCTTTAGAGTGGTGTAGCAAATGTTTTGTTAGACCTTTTCAGATAGAATGGTAAATAAAGTTAATTCAAAGAGAAAACAAAATTTCCCCTTTTTTTTCTTTTTTTAAGAATGAACTCCACAAAATTATATGGTTAGCTTTCTTTGAAACCAAATTTTATTATATTTTGTTCAGATATTTTTCCTGGAAAACAAGACATGCATACAGATTAAGCAAATAATTTTGCAGTGGAGGGTTAAGGTAAAGAATGTATGCGTTAGATTCATTATATTTTCCCCAGCTGTCTCCTCACAAACCTCTACAAGATGTAGTGAATGGAAGAGCAGGCGCTCGACTGCTCAGATTAGCTGTAATCCTTGCTGCAGCGAGATGGACATTGATTGATTCACTCATTTGTGGTGTACGCAGGGGGTGAGTTATGTTCAGGTGAGTCATGTGAATGAGCTCAACCACAATGAGCCTGATCAATACCATGACAAACTCTGATTAGAAGTCCTCAGACATCTCACATCAGCGTCTCATCTGACCAAGCACAAGCACTGCTGCTGCAGAGATGTCCTGCAGCTGGACTTCATTTTAGTCAAACAGCAGAACAGGTTCCTGTAACAGCTGAGACATTTAGAAGAGCTAAATTGAACTAATATAAGTGACCTATACATGTAAGGTGTCAATATGTGGAAATTATGTGGTTTCATAAGTCAGAAGTGTGAATTTCTGTCATTTTGGGTCAGAGATTTGACATGTCTTCAGTATATCTGTGTGTGATAACGCATCTTGTGATAATGAGCATGACACTCATGAGATTTTTGAAGGAGAATAAGGAGAATTTTCTTTTCCTTCCACTTCAAATAATATATAGAAACAAATAAACTATCAATCACTATCCGTTCTTTTCAGCTTGTTTCACTTGGGTCACACGATTGTATTTCAAAACGTATCTCATTCTTTCTATAAGGGCAGCCTCTTTTGTCCCTACCCACTTTTGTGTCTTTACCAACACATTCAATAGATTATAGATAATATTCTCTTTACATTCTCTTGTTTTTTTGCACTGTACACTGAGTGTTGTGTGTTGGCTGATGGATAATTGAAACATTTGTGATATCTGATAGAACAGCCTCGTGAGAACATTGTGACAAGAGAAGAACATGACCAAGGCCAGCTTCAGAGAGAGAGAAGGACAAAGACAACGAGGAAAGACATTTTCTTCAGTAGGAGATAGAGTCCAGTGGTCAGAGTTGATTCTCTGTAGTTCTCACATTTCTTATTGGGCTTTGATAGGTGTCAGAGCCTCATGCAGATAGCAGACATGACATTTTATAGCTGAAATTGAGAAAATAATTTAAATCTCATTCAAATATTTACTTTTTTTGGATAAATCTTCATACTATACTATAGGTCTATAGAAGAGCATTTATATTATTTTGAGCATTGCATTTTCTGCTGAATTTAAATCTGTTCTGCTAGATTGCTGGTGTCTATATCAAACCGTTTTCATTTCTGCTCATCTGTCAGTGTTCTTAGTTCCTCTAAAAATGTCTTTGAGCATAGGTGGAACATGTAATTCCAATGAAATTTTAAATCTGTCTATGCCACCAGGGTGACAAATTGATTACATTTTCGGCATGTGATGGTTGTTTGATTATTTGAATATCATATTTTGTGAATAAGCAACTTTAGCTCATACAATGTGTACTAGCAGAACCCCTGTCAAATCAATTTAGAGCCTGAATCTGGACCAATAACAGACACAGGTCTTTGCAATCATACAAGAGTAATTCTGCTGTTTTCTATTTATAAAGCACTGCCATTTAAAGAGTATAGGCAAATTCCAGTAATAAATGCTAGTGTACATATTTGTGTCTTGGTCTGTGTGTAATATTAAGCTTTGATTGGTGATTAATGGTTCAGAAATGGAGTAAAAGAGGAAATATCGCCTTTGTGGTTTGGGTGTGGAACTGGCAGAATTAAAATCTCTTTGCATACTAATTGGTAAATTACAAGTTTGCCTGAGAGGAAAGGCTTAGATGGGAGTTGTTCATTTCCTGGGTTTGCTAAATTGCCTTGTGTAATTGTTTCTGAATATGAAACATGATTAAAGACTGAGGAGGTGGGATGGATCTGATTTAATGAAACTTCACAGGCACAGGTGGCCATATTTAGATGAGCTTTCCATGAGCAGCACATATGTAATTCATAGTTTCTGCAGCTGACAGCCCATTAAAGAAATACAATAATGGACATCCATAAAGCAAAGAACAATTCTTCCATATAGTTCTTTGATGTATCGCTTATATTTTTTGCCAACACAACATTCATTTCAAAGCCTCACTTATATCTGTTTTAACGTTTTACATAATGAAAAGAAATCATTCAAATAAGGTCTGGTTTAGTGACTAGTAGATGTAAATCAGAATGTCCTGAATGTGCATCTGTGATCATCTCATCCAGTTTAACGGAATCTCACTGCAGAATGTCGCCAGTTAGTTGTGGAGAGTAAGACTTATGAGTATAAGCCTTAAGTCTGATTCACATTGCAGCTTGTACTGGCCAAGAACTGCCCACTTAAAAAGGAAGAGAAAGTCTTGTAACACAACCAACCACAGATGGTTTGCTTTTACACCAATAAAAATAGCACAAATGAATGACTTTCTGTCCAAAAGTAATAAGCACAGATTATTTCACAACATTAACTCACATATAGTTTACTTGCTGTCAAGTGCCTCAAACAAAATTCTGAATATCTTTCAAAAATCTGATGCCACTAAACCTGGTCAAATTTGGCAAATCAAGTGATTAGTTATTTCTCAAATATGCTCATTTTACAGTCACATACCTTGCCAATACCTTTTGTTTCCTGGCAAACTTGTGCAGCATAACTTCTGGAAGATGTGTAAAGCCAATATTCCGGTAGCGCGTGTCAGTTTTGTGTGCAGTACGTGTAAGACGGTCAGTGACTGGGCTGTGAGCAGTCTGTGGGTGTGCTGTATGAAGTTTTCATTATTTACCAGTAGACCCAGGTAATATTGTATTGTTAATTGCTGCTCATTCTGTGAAATCGGTAAATCTATTTTGTGTGGGTGGATTAGATGGTGATTATTCATTAGTTTGTGCTCCTCAGAGGTGTGAGTTTTGGAAAGCATGTTTGTTTCAAGGAATTGGTGTTTGTTCCTTCTAATATTCAAGAGTCCATGCGGGTTGTCTGAGCTCATACTCTATGCACACACCCACTGGACACTCCCATCAATCACTGTCATTTGTAGAATCCATTACGGAATTCACTCTCACGCCACTCATAGTTAAATTGCCCTCCTCTGACAAAGTGTGGTAGATCCATTAATTAAATGGATTCTGATCAATGATAGATTTGCATGTTTTCTCCGCCTGCTTATTTTGTTGGAGTGTATTGTTCGGCTTTGCAATGTCTGGCAAAGTCATTAATCTTTTGCAGTGACCTCATTTTGGTGCACTCCCAGAACTCGCTGCGTCTTACGAGCTCCCCTGTGAGCCTGCAAGCTGTTCAGGTGTCGGCGGTCAGTAGTAATTCATTTTCATTGTGCAATTCTTTATTATAAGTAGGCTCATTTTTCCTATCACTTGAGTGTCTCATCTCCAGAGACCTGAACTATTCCTGCTACGCTAATATTCGTTTCATTGCTCATTCCACTGCTACTTTTACTTGCTCTCTATCACTTAAAATAACATAGGCAGACCATTCCATCATAACTTTTGCTCCTGCCTGTCAATCAGATGTCCTCATGTTTTGTTTTGCACATTCCAATACACAAAGATAAAGCTTGCCAATGCCACGGATGAGGATTAACATTTTTACAAGCCTCCCACCTCATCCTTTAAACCATATAACATGCATTGATCCCCAATAGGAGATATATGCCTATTTACACCAAAGGGCATGAATATAAATGCAATGAGCTTTAGCATTTAAAAGCTTTACCTCAGGTCCAAGGCGTAACTGAGGAGTATAATAAATATCAAACTGTACAGTTAGCAGTGCTCCGAAGGTATTAGCTCCCATTTAGTGCGCTGTCTGTCAAAATCAGGCCAAGGGCTACGATCTGCTGCCTGCGACTGTCTGCACCGGGTGCTTTTGGATGCTTGTGGCTCTGATAAAGCACCTCAGATCTCCATGCAAACGCCTCTCAGATCAGACTTAAAAGATTGAATTCAGTGCCTGCTGTCAAAGTGATCTTCTCCTGAGGCTGTCCTGCATCATTACGAAGTATTTGGATCTGGCTGATGCACCTTCACCCAGGTTCTGAGGATCAAATGGAAGACATGGAACACTTCACCTTTTACATCACTGGTAGCTTTAATAATGACCTTCACTGAAGTGATGAGCTTCTTTTACTGCAGAAACCTCATCTAAACAAATGCCCACACAGAAATTATACTGTATGACATACACTGTATGATTGTATAGACATAATAGTTTTCATTACTTCAATAATGATGTTTACTGTATGTTACCCCTAAACCAAACTCCTGTCAATGTTATCAGACTTGTGAAAGTAAATTAGAGTTTAAAGTGAGATTAAAGTGAAGGGTGACTTAGATTTAGGTGCTTTATTAGCTTTATTATTTACCAGTCAGGACCAAAAACTATTTGTTCTTCTTATTATTATTATTACTATATTTTTTTTTACAAACAAGACATTCTATATGTCCCCAAATTAAAATTCTGTTAGAACTCACAATACAAAGACACACAAACTGTTATTAGAGACTATAGAGTGTTGAAGCCAGAGAGAGAGAGAAAATATTAAACTCAAATACCAATCCACCATTTTTGTTACAGTGGAAATCTATTTCAAACTTTTGTTACTCCCAGTGCAGACAAAGATTGAAGCTAAGCATGTGAACAGTTGTCTTTTGTGTCTCTGTGTGAGCTCCAGGGGATGAGTCACAACTGTTATGAGCCAGTAGTTTTAGCAGCAGCCTGTGGTGTGCTGTAGCTTCAGAGTGATAAATCTCAAAGCACAGAGGCAATAAAAGGCATTTTCCCGTCGTGGACGGCAGATGTGTTAATGAGTCTCTTCCCCCCAGACCCAAACACTTCCCTCTGTTCACGTTCCTGCTCCCTAAACCCCACAGACCACACACATATATGGCTTAAGTCACACAGACTTTTGTATTTGTGAATGTAATGAAACATTTCTGTTTTATGTAGGATGACCTACCGTTTTTGCCCTCTTGCAGTGTGTTGTGGTCTCTTCTGCTTCCTGTGTCTGGTGAAAAATGATGTCACTGTTTGTTTTTGTGAGTTCGTACAGTAAGATGCCTGTTGAGGCAACATTTTAGGACATTATAGAAGCGCAACGGCTGTTTTAAAATAACATATTTATACTGCTTCCTAAGATACCTAATTTTAGCCAAATTTAAAGCAGCATGACATGCCTCTTTCTTCAAAACACGGAAAATATAGATTAATAATAATGTGTATTTAATTTAGAATGGAAAAGTGTCAATAACAATTGTTTGATGTAAATAATGATTGATCACCTCTAGATAGCAGCGGATCACTTTGCACAGTGTACACAGATAACAGTGTATCACTTTCATATAGTTTGTCATCTGTCTGCTTTACCCAAGAAGCACTATTTGTGTACCACACTGAGTTGCTGCCTCTGTACAGCATTTCAAATCAGTTGCTTTTGAGGTTTGAGGCAGTGAGGCAGGTTTTGGAAGAGAGTTTGTGTATGTGCTGTCTAGCAGTCTGAGTTCTTGTTTTTTTGTGTTGTATGTGAGAGTCTATTTTGTAAGTTTCCTTTTTGTTTGCACATAAAGAAAACTGACCCTGTGCCTGTATTCAATTTCTCATCCGCAGCACCAATGCAGCATGTATGTCCTCTAGTGTACATCCCTGACCTCTATCTTTAGAGTCGTGTCCAGCAGAACCCTCAGTACCTGTTCTTTGCAAACAGTCTGCAGTCTGGCAGCAGTTTTTGGCTTCACTACTATGTTCTGAGCAGAAAAATCAGCTCACCTCAGGCATTTGGAGAACACCAATAGAAATGAACATCTTAAGTTGGCTCATTATTACCAGTATTATGCATGAGATATGGCTTGCTATGCAGTACAGACAGTTAACACCTTGATTTTTTGCAATACAAACACTGTTGTTCTCAAAGTCGATTAGGCCTTTTAAACTTTTTTTTTTTCAAATAAAATTAAATATTTGAGATCTATTGGGCATATGAGCAAAAGAAAAACACCACAAAATGTGTGATGGCATGTGAAAAGCAGACAGCTTAGCACAGTTAACTCTCACACAGGCAGATGGTGCCATGAAGTTTTTAAATAAATCTGATGGAGTGTTAGATTGTGTTATTCTGTTCACACTTGACTATCATTCTTTGTGTTTTTGTGTGTGTCTGTCTCCATGCACTCACCCTCTTGCTTGCCTCTGGGAAACACAGAAAATAGGTCTTACTCTCTGCTGTGCCTCAAATCTCATTGGCTTTTAGGCATATTTAAATTTACCAGACATCATTGTTGGGTCTTGCAACCAATGACAATTGGTACTATCGTTAATACTTTTAAATATGTAAAAGCTATCAAAGATTATAGTTTTAGAACACTTGAATATTGCTCACCTGCAATACTTAGTTTTGCTGTATGTACTACTTTTATGTATCTTAGTCATTTTTGGAGCTTGACACACTATATTGCATCTGGTCAGCTCACGCTTTTGTTGCATAAAAAAGGGTATCGTCAATATTTTAACTATCTTAAAACAAAATCCGTTGAGTAGACTAGAGTATTGTGCGCTGTTAACAGAGCATTATCAAAAACAAAACACACATCTCTTAAGCTAGACAGCTGACAATCCTCAACCAACAGCCAGGTCAACAGGTCAGCATTATGTGTCTGTCACCTATACCGCATAAAGGTCAGGTGATGTTCTGCATTCAGCCCAGCCCAGTTAACAATCAGATTTGCCACCACAAGCTGACTCTATACAGTCACTGCGCTTCCCTCTGACACAAAGATGGCATTATGAGCCAAGCGTGGCCCTTTACAAAGCCAGATCAATGAAAGGCTGGATGTTTGCTGCTCTTTTGTCCTATGATTAGTAAAGTGGGCTTGTTGAGAAAGGATGTGACCTGTGCTGTGAATACCAGAGCTCACTAATGCAGGGAATTTCAGGACACGGACAGTGAAAATGAGTATTAGAGTAATGAAGTCACAATGCTCTTTCTTGTAAAGTAAGTTTAGAAGGAAAGGGTCTGTGACTGTAATGTAATAAAGTTGGTAAGGACTCTAACAAGTACAACTGGTAAAAAGACAGAGACATCAGCATGCATCTCACACCTGATGTCTCTGTGTGTGTATGTGGTCATCTGGTGTTGATGAGGCATTATTTTGGGCAATGAGTCAGAGACTCCAGACAGAAGACACGACTTTCAATCCAGTACATCTGTAGAAAGAATCTCACCTATGTGAAAGTAATGTCTGTTACTTCTCTTCTGATCTGTGTTTAGAGCTACAGATCTCATAGATATGCAGATAAGCATAACTTAAGAATATCATATGCTTCATAACGAAGAAGGAAAAGACGAGAAAGAAGAAATGAGGAAAATTTAATCTGTTACTGTAGCTCTGCTTGTCCCTCTTGTTGGTTTTTGTTTGTTCTTCAAACTTGAGGTGCATTTGTTCCTTGTCATTAAGATGGTACATTATATCAGAGAGCAACAGATAAGATTTTGTTTACCTGTACGTGTTTTGGAAATGGAAGCCATTTCTGAAGTCTCATTGGTGATACAGCTGAAGAATGGAGGAAAAGTTTGAGGGATGTAAAGGAAGGTCTGTAAACAGTGAGACAGAGAATTGTCAAAATTGTCAAGTAGGTGAGAGTAATTGTGCACATTGATGCATTCAAGCCCTGAAGGCAAAGTTGGTGCATACTGAGGGTCAGCAGGTCAAATGCTTAATGGAGAGGAAAGAGTCAATGCACATAAAGAATCTGTTGTCTGGTGACTACACTCTTAATAAAGGTTCTTAAAAGGTTCTTCACAGTGATTCCATAGAAGAGTCATTTTTGGTTTGCCAAAGAGCCAAGAAACATTTCTTTCTTATCTTTTTATAGTCTAAAAAACATTTCTCCACCACAAAGAACCTTTTGTAAAACAGAAAGGTTCTACAGATATGAAATATTTTTATGGAACCATCTGCCAAAAATGGTTTGTCTGTGACATCGTGAAGCACCTTTGTATGTGTAGGCCCCCATGAAACCTGCAGGATTGTATTTAGCATTTTCTTTGCTGCTGCAAGTCACAGGAATACTCAATCTATATATTGAATTCTGAAAAAACAATGTTCACTTAGGAAAACCAGTTTTTCTTTCTGATTCATTGTTGCTTTAGCAGTGTAAAAAAATAAACAAAGCATAGTTAACGTCAAGCACCAGCTTGTGCAGGAGATTCTGTCAGGGTTTGATTCTCCCCCACCCCACACACTCACAGGATTTTCTGTCGTTTTTGTACCATGTTTGTAAAAGAAAGTGTCATAAGCTCCAAAAATGTAATTTGAAAAGACAAGGTCCCCAGGGAACTCTCAGCAGAGCCTCATCAGCTTTAGGTGCTTTCATTATTACGGCATCTGCTTTCCTGACCTTCTCACTTCTCTCTGCTTCTCTCTCATTTCACCAATGAATTTGGTTTGGCAGAAAAATGGGCAGCTCTTTTAGAGTTAGTAGGATTTAAGTGTATTTTCTGAAGTGGTGTTACTGTGTTATTTATCAGGCCAACAAGGCAATAGATGCTTATTTGATCAAGGCCTTTATATTTAACACAGCTTTTTCATCATGCAAAAGTCAAACAAGCCTCATCTTAATTCCAGCATCTTTCAAAGCTTTGGCAAAGAAAATTAAATGGTACAGTCACAGCTGAAAGTGAAAGAAGATAAAACATTAAATTAAGCTTCTGTTCTGAGCAATCAACAGGAAAGATTGATCCAGGTAATTCTGTTGACAAGCATGTACGTAGCTGCTTGCGGCATCATGTTTTATTTATTTATTTGTTTCTTGTAGAAGAACAAAAGGCTTTTAGAGGTAATTTTTATGAAATGCAAACTTAAAGTAGCTGCCAGTGCACTTTGTACCTGAAAGTCAGTCCATCACTATAATGATGGTTCAGAATCTATATCTCACAGCTATAATAGAAGGTGTCACTTTCTATGCAGAGAAAGACTGAAAGATTTGAAGTAAAATAAGTAAAATGAAAGATTGATTATAACAGAGAGGAGAATTCGATTCTGGCAGTAGTGTTGTGAACTGCAGAGAGATGATAGTGATCTTTGTCTCTTGGCCCAGAACATGGACGTTCTGCCAGGACATGGGAGGGAGGAAAGCAGCTCCACATGAGCAACGCTTCTCACTGGCCCTGACCTTTCACAGCACCAACCACCTGCCCAGAACCTCTTCTGTCCAAACCAGCAGTGAGAAAGAAGCTGAGAGCGTCTGATGAATGATGGAGAGAGATTAATATAGATGAGGCCATAAAGAGAGCAAGAACTAACTGAGATGAGTGTGAGATATAATGGGAACAGGAACACAAATGAGAAAGGAAGCTGTTTAAATGGATGTTCTATTATTTTTGTGTGTAGGGTGAATACAGGTAAAGTAGGACAACTGGTCAAGTGGGAAAAACTGTCATCATTTACTTAACCATTTCAAACCTGTATGACTTCCAGAAAACACAAAAAGTTATTTAACTTAGTTTATATAACTTTTTACATGATAATGAAACGTTATTGTTGGTCTGTTTCTGGCTCTATATGGATACAGAAGTCATATACCACTCTTATTAATAATTGTATTGTGCCTTTAATTGTGCTTTTGCTTGACTGGTGCTCATTCAGTTTAATTATATGGATAAAAAGCAGCCAAGGATATTCAATAGAATGGAAACAGTCATGCTGTATTGCAATGACATGAAGGGCAGTTAATTACAACAGAAAGGATTTTGATCCAGTATATACATTTTTCCTCTGTATTGTGTAGTGAAGATCTTTAACTGTTTAAATTGTATTTTATTTAAAATGTAATTGTATTTAAAACAACAGCAATGACAAATGACCAGACAGTGTTCTGGATTATTGGTATTCACCGTGTATATATCAACATCCCTCATTATATATTCAGCATAACACATTTTTCCTCTGCACCATGTGTGACCCCGTCTTTCTCTCTGGTGTTGGGTCATGTGTCTCCTCTGATGTCTGCATATCTCTCTCACCTGCTTTTCATAACCTTAGGCTGAGAAGCATGTAGCTCACATCCCTGAGCTCTCACACATCATCTGACCCTGTGAGGAAAAGGGCTGATGGTGCTTCTTCTAAAGCCTGATTTATATCAGTTGAGTCAGGTGTAATCACAACTGTGTGTATTAGTGGAACATTCTCACCTCTAGTCACAAAATGATGTTAGATTATTTTCCTTGGTTAATTTATTGGTAGAATCCTACAAATGCAATTACACATTGCATCTGGTTCCATCAATTTCCTGCATACCCATTCCGCTGTAAGTATTATAGGGCTGTTCTCCTTTATTTTGCTTTGTGGTTCTCTGCAGGTGGTAGATTAATGAATTTACTCTAAAGTATGTTCAAATTGATCCCAAATGTTGTTCAAGGGCCTTGATCAATAAAGAGACAGTTAGTGTTCTCTGGGAGTCAAGTTGTTGAGAGAGCAGGGAAAAGCACATTTATCATTAACTGAAATTAAAAACAAAAACCTTCAGGGTTTTTAACACTTCTTGCAAGGTCTTTCACACATACTTTTTCTATGGCTTTGGTGGTTATATACTTCAGGGTAAAATTTAACAGTTTAATTTAAGATGAGCGTGTTTTCTGTAATAATTTATGAGGCCTATCTAAATGTGTTTTGAATCCAGGAGTCATTAATATGGTTGTTAATCAAGCTCCTTTGTTTCTGTAGCTCAGCTGGTAGCGCTTGATGACAGCAACACCAGTGCCATGGGTTTGAGTCCTATGGAACAAACAAGTGATACAATGTGGTTGTCCAGTTAAACATGCAACAACATAAGGTCATGTGACATGTAAATTGTTGCCAGAGATCTATCATGAGTTTTTAAGGTGTTAAGGTGTTTTTGTTATCATTGTGAGCAGCATTTTGACCTATGAGATTCTCACAGACAAACCCCAGAGTCATTGTAATTCCTTCAAAGAGCAGCCCATCCCAGCATTTGTGTGTCATTCAGTTGTTACTCATAAGCTCTCTGACAGCTGTTGGTTTGAAGATGGGGAAACGTCTGGATCCCTGCGCTCTTAGCACAGGACTAGCTGTGGATCAGCACAGAGGCCTAAGGGAACACTGAGATGGCAAATAACTGTGAAAGCAGAGAGGCATTATGGGGTGGTGGATAAGAAGAGATGGTGGCCGCACAGGGAGCAGGTGAGGAAAGAGGGACTTTGGTAGGAAGTCAATTACTGACACACACAACTGCACAGGTGCATATAAGCACACATATACACAGAGAGGGGGAGAGAGAGAGAAAGAGAGACCCATCTGCATCCAAACGCTAATGATTTTTATTTTTTCAGACTCCATCACGTCTCTCCCATTAGTGTTGATGCGGTCACCGTAGCAGCTCCATGACGACTGCTGTAATTCTGTTGCCATGGATAGCAAGATTTATCTATGCTTTGATTTGGAAACCCCAGGCAGGGGTGACTTCAAATAAGCCAGTTTTAGTCTTTATTAATTACATAGTCTAGACGATACTAAGTGTGAACATTATATTGTCTATCGGGTGTCATTGTTTCAAAATCAAGATTTGATTAAGATCTATGGCAATATATGCTGCAGTTCTCTCTCTATCTCTCTCTCTCTCTCTCTCTGTCTCTCAACCTTCTGTTTTTCAATCATTCTGCTCAGTGAGATATCACTGTTATCTCGCATGTTTTGTGGGGTGGTGCAGGTAAACTGTCCCCAGAAACACAGTGCTGCAGATCACATCCACTGCTTTTTCTTTTGATGTGAGACACAGCATCAAAACACATCAAAGCATCCCTTGAAGCATCTTGTGAAGGGACACCAAAGGTACGGATGTTTTATACCAGGTTTAGGAAGTAGGTGCTTTGGGGGTGGTGTGTTTGCCTTTGATGGGCTAAACAACTTCATGTGAAGGCATGAGGAAAAAGCTGTTTTGTTGTGTAGCAGAGTATACAATATATGGTATAAAGAGTTGTGAGGCATCTGTCTTGTGTTCGCAGCAGGTATATGAGGTTCACAGAGGTCTGTGATGACGGATGCCTCGATATTGTGCCTTTGTTGTGGTCTGCATCCATTCTCCTGTCACTTACTCTGTTCTTGAGAGGAAAAGAGTGTCCTAGTGTTCACATTCACCCTTGTCAACTTCCCCATTTTACTTTCCCCTGCTTTATTCTTTCTATATTATATTGTTCTCCTGAGATTTATCTCTTCTTGCCTGTCATTGTCAGGACAAAGTGTGTAGTGGAACTATACAGCTGACGTACAGTAATGAACATCTTTTCTATTCTCTGAATTCCAGATTCCCACATACACTTAGAACCTCTCATTCATGCTCTGCTGGTATTCCTAAGATTAAAAGACGCATTGGTTTCTGTCTTTCGCTACTCCTCAGCCATCGCGCTTCCTGTGTTCTCTTTGGAGTAAAATGAATGAGGTCACTGATGTCTGTCTGCGAGGGACCAGCAGGGTTTTGAGAAGTTGTGCTGATTAGCGATGGACAGTTTGTCTAAAGATAAATCAACCAAGTATTCAAGTACTGGGGGGATGGGATCCAGCCGAGCTATTTGTTCTTTTTGTTAGTCCCTGTAGAGAGGCGTTTGTAGGTGTTCCATTGCTTTTGCAAGATATTTTTGAGGAGTTGCATGATATTTTTAAATGATGTGCACTTTTTTATTACAATTTGAAAATTACACCATAACCAATTGCAATTTGTGTACAGTTATTACTGAATGATTGTGATTGTTACAATTAAATGACATAGTTGTGTTTATATGATTGATCAGTGCTGTCATTTTGGGGTATTCAAGGTCTCATGCCCATCCATAGTGCTGGTGGGTTGGTACATTTGATCCCGGTGAGCACCAGTAGTTCTGATCCATATTTCCCCATCCTCCCACACTGCCCTAGTGCTCACTGCATGTGAAACCAGGGCGATGATGGATGGCTGGTGTTGAGATAAATGAGGATAGTTTATGCCACTGCATCTTTGCCATCATTTTGTACTCAGATGAACCTTGGTGAGGGGGCTGAGATTAAGGCAGGATTCTGTTCAAAGATTGATGCGCCTTTACAGCTTTATCTCTGAAACAAACATGTTTTGACAGACATCATGATATGTACCTGCAGCCATTTTCATGTGCGGCAAATACAGTTCAATCATTGTACCTGTAGTTGAAAATATGACATTTATATTTACAAAATACTTCTGCAGAGCAGCAACATCCCTTTGATTAATAGCTGACTGGAGTAATGGCGTGCACATGTAATTAGGGTATATTTCACCCAGAGCAGGGAGTAAAGACAGCTGTCAGACTGGCTAAAGATAAAGTACATAGAGTTTTCTTACTTATGCTGGAAAAAAAGTGTCTTAACATCATCCTCTTTGAATATCTAATAATATCTTGAAATGTCTGTTTGTGTGAATCTGTCCAAATGGTGTGAAGGTCCCAGAGATTGATGGGTGTTTTGGAGCGTCTGTCTGTTGAAATGGAGATGAAGGGCTGTTTTTGGGACTGACATGTCGTGGCTTATTGTAGAAAAACTGTCATAACTGTCAGTGTTCAGCTGTACAGAATGTGTCTGTGCCTTCTGGAATCTTTAACTCTCGCCTTGCGACAGCGATTAGAACCAGCTGAAGTCCAGAATAGCTCAGAGCAGTACAGCAGCACAGAAAAAACAGAGCAGTGAAACGCTGACAGCTGATTATATATACAGTTATAACAAATGTGGTAATGGATTCCTAATGCTATAATAACAGTAAACATAATTTGTAAATGTAGCCATTGATAAATGGTAGTAACAATGAGGAGTTCCAACTTGACATGACTATTTTCATATTTCTTCATGCTGCTGTTAAATGAAGGTGCTGGATAGTGTCACTGGCATCCATCCAGAAGAGCAGTTTGGCTAAATAGCAAAATGTAATATTGCTTGTCATGTATCCTGCATTCTGTGTGTATAAATGACAGAATGATTAGAAATATTACTGTTTAAGAATTCAGTCAATCTTAAATCCAGTTTTGTTTGATTTTAATTGTTATGATTGATCATTCCAGTTGGAGTTATTTGTAAACATAATTGCATTGTTGTTTGGCAACAGTTATGGTTAATTTGCAGAAAATAACTACAAAATCTATATTTTAATCACAGTTTATATGTTTAAAATTATTATCAGTTATTAAACCTGATATTTCATAAAATTAATAAAACACCTAAGACCCCTCATGGATTATTGCTTTCAGTAACTTCAACCCACATTTTGAAGTTACTGGAAATACTTCAGCTGATCTTTTATTTGTCCTCTTTGTTCTTGTGATAATGTCATTCTGGCACTTCTTGACTTAAAAGCAAAACATTTTTGAAATGTAACATTTCATGGCAAACTGCCCCTTTAAAGTTCTTAGGGCTCAGAGTGTATTGAAAGAGTGCTCACTTAGTTTGTTTGCTGATGTTTGCATACTTCTTTGATCTGTGAAATTAGGGGTCAAGTGTCCTATTACAGTTGTAATTGAAGTCAACTTTGCAAAACTGAACCTGCAGATTTATTTTAGCTTGAGTGAAAAATTGTGTGTACTGAAACCCCAGATTTCCTTGACTTTGTTCTTTTTGCAAACCAGCGCTGCATACCGCTGTGTTTTCTTCACATAACTATGATGTATTTGCTTAAGACATGTTTTCTGCCATTTTCTTTTATTTATGTGATACATAAGCATAGATAAATGGTACATGGCTGATAATGTGAAAATGTGGGTTTAGATTTCAGAGAGATGCAAACAGGATTTAAGACACCTCTACATACAGGTGGATACAAATATATAAAATACAAAACAGTAAGGCTCTAAAATAGGATTATAAAAAAAAAGACTAAATAAAATATATGAAATTATGATTATAAAAATCCTTAACCTGTTGAACCTTAATTAACATGTTTTTTCTTTATTCATATCTGTCATTAAATCATATTTCCAACAATGACCAACAGGCACTAATTACAAATCTATGTTTTATTTTGAATTGTGTCAGTTACTGTTTCAAACTAACTCTACAGTACAAGAGATTATATCTATGGAGCCTGTATTAAGATCGATCAACAAAATTACGGACATACCCCAAAAGGGAAATTATGCTCTTTTTTAAAGTGGAAAAAGTCACCTCACCAATATTGTTTTCTGAAACCTAATCCCCATTGATTTGTGGTGCACTTTTATAAATTGAGAGGGTTAGTAATTCTCTGTATAGGAGGTATTTTTTGTGTCTTTTGTAAGCAATAGTCTAACTGAGGCTCTGTGTCTTGTGTGTTAGAAAAAGGAATAGACTATAGTTAAAAAAACTCTTATATCTAATGCTGTTCTCTGCACATCATTTTATCTGTTGGTATTTGAAGTGGTGCACATTTCCTAATCTTGTCTTATTTTCTGCTCTGCCTTCGTATGAAGTTTCAGTTCAGATTAATAATTCATTACTGGAGTGTTTATTATTCTCAAACATATGGAACAGAAGCTCTTTACTGTGGTGGCAGTCATTACAGTTGTGGTTCATTTTTGTGGTGACGTTATGAGATGAATCAATTTCTTCTTCCAATGATCACGGCAACTCAGTGTAGTTGCTGTCTAACAGACACATTTTAAATTCCTCATGGAGGAATTTAAATTCCACTGAGGGCTTTATAACCTGCCTAATAAGGTTTATTTTTTTATATAACATAAGTTACAAACCTGTAGCTACATATACTGTAATGTTGTATCTACAATAACCTACTGTATTCCGTTTCAAACCTCCTCTCAAAGCCAACCCAGCTGAACCATAGCTTCCTGTTACCTATTTTCACCTGCTCACTCAAACCTGTCCTCTTTTTTCTTCTCCAGAACATCTCTGACTGTCTGCGATTCTAAATCCACAAATTATGCAATTGAGGAATTACATGTTGAGGAAGATCAATCCATAATCAGACTTTTGCACCCAAAAACCTGCCTTATCCACAGCTGTCGGGTTTAAAATAGCCCTGTCCACTGAAAGGGCTCATCTTGCAGTGACAGATTCACGAACAGCAGCCAGAGTTGCCTCATTTCCCTTTGTCATGATTCTCTAGGGCACTTTTACATTTGATGCAGTCAGCCACCAACTGTTCATATACTGTACTTTATCTCTCTGCTGGCAGATATATACTTTTTAGTTTCAAAGCAGTAACCAAATTAGATAAAAGGTCTTATCAAGCTTGCAAAGGTTCTTTCTGTTTCCACAAGGCCAAGAGCACTGCTGTTTTCTATCATTTTTAGAAACTCTACTTTTCCTCCCTACCCCTGCTATACTGTAGCTGCTTGCTAACTTATTTCTAGCTCCTCATTAATTGTTCACAAACAGAAATCTTTCCTTACATATTAGATACAACTCTGACAGATAGCACTGCATTTCTCTTTTGGCTTTCAAGCTTTGTTTCGGTATGCTGCAGTGATTGTCACAGCTGTAGGCCAATTTGCTGTTTGCTGTTGGTCGCTGTGGTGATGAAGTGTC
Organism: Botia almorhae; assembly: GCA_036877575.1. Taxonomy (NCBI): domain Eukaryota; kingdom Metazoa; phylum Chordata; class Actinopteri; order Cypriniformes; family Botiidae; genus Botia; species Botia almorhae. The sequence continues at coordinate 79,418 of JAZGTJ010000498.1, forward strand.
TGCCAATAAAATAATTGTAAAAGTAAATGAAAAGCCACTTCGAACTACAGGCTTTTCATACTGATGTTTGATGTGTGTAATCATGCAGTTATGTATGTAACATGTTGCCTTGTAGATTAACAGCAGGGAGGGAGGTGGGTAGTTATAGAAATATGGCCCGCGGTGGTGCGGCCTGAGGAACACTCATAAAGCTCATGGTCCTTCACACAGTTCACACATTTCCTCATTTTGCCTATTTTGCCTGTTTCTTTTGCATTCACACTCATACACACCCATGTAAACGAGGCCGAGTTCATTTAAAAGATGCTCATAGATTTAATGATGTGCACTGAATGAGCCTTGAAAATAATAACAGTGCTAGACTGGGGCAGCCTTTCGGTACCAAGATGAATAGGAAATATTCTCGTTATTTTTGTATTACTTAAATGAGAGACAGAATTTAACAATTATAATATTCAATTCACTATTTGCACTTAATTTTTCACGATAGCATCCATTATTTGAGAGGAATCAGTATTACAAAAATTAAAATGATTTTTTTATACAGCTCAATTGCTGGTCTCTTAGCAAACAATGACACAGTCATTTATAAAGTTATGCTTCATTGTAGCTTAAAAGAGCCCTGTTGATCAAGTGTGTTGATCAAGTCTCGGTCAAAGACAATAAAAATTAGGCAATACAAAGTATACATCATTACCAGGATAAGATGCTCTGCATGTAGTCATTACTTTATCATTCTGTAGTGAAGAGTCAGAGCTACTGTAGGTTTACTATATGTTTAGTACTAACAGGTAGAATGCATTAGTTTTAATGCAGTTCTTGCTATTAAAGGTGCTCATGTGAGGCTGATGATGTGATAATATGAGGTCATACTGTTTACGTGCTGAACTGTTGATAACAGATGATGTGTGAATGTTATGATGAAAAAATAAATGTTATGAAATGGACCCTTCAAGACTGTTAAAATCATAATGGTTTCTCTCATCGTTTGCTGTAATGTACAGAGAACCAAAAACCATTATCCCGGCTCAATCTGTGTGACTGAAAGACATTGTGCAAACAAACATACCTCTGTTTTCAGGTTGTTCATCATCTTGCCAACATTGCTAATTCTCATAAAATCAGATTAGCCATATGTGTGCAAATATAACAGGCTTTCTCTGCTGTATACAGGTTATGATAGCATGATGCACAGTGTGTTTATTGAATACGAAAATTAACGAAATTAACGCAATGATCCTTTTAATGAAGGTGATAGCAGCTAGTAGTCACTGTTTACCTCAGTAAATATTTCCAAAGGTAATATTCTGTATAGGTACATGCTTTAAGCTCTTGGCCACAAAAAATCGATACAACCATTTCCACTATTATTGACCAAGAAAAACAATTTATTTTTGTGCTTTTGTAACAACATGCACCAATAGCTAGAATTTGTTTGTTTAATTGGAATTTGACACTATAATCTTATAGTTACTAAGATATAGCCTTAGAGCTGACTTTTTGACTTTGTAAAACTTCTCTTTGTGACAATTAACCCTGGTTACCTTTTTGCTGTAACTGCAGTTACACACACACATACAAAACAGATCAGTATCTTCTTGACTGATATGATTCTCTCTGTGTGTTCTCTGCAGCTGCAGAATCAAAGGTGCTACTTTGTGTCATATGTTTCATATTTTTCCAGTGTAATGCTTATGATTTGCATTTATATTACACAGAAGACCCAGTTTCACTTTCTCCTGAGATCTCTATATGAACTCTGTTTGATTACTAAATCAAGTGTGTTGTGCTCTAAGGGATAGGGGACATATAAGCTGGTCACCATCAGGTAAGAGCCGGAAGAAGTTTGAATAAATTTGATGTTTGAATAATATTGTTGTGAAATAGACCAAGTCAGACTGTAGATGCTAATCTCTTCTAAGATTAACTCCTACACTGGATTTGTTTTGTCTTATTTTACCCTCCAGCAAATGTGTGTTTATATATATATATATATATATATGCGTGTATGTGTGTGTATAAAACATGAAAGTAGAAGTTGAACCATATATTTTAAGTAAACATGTTGAAATGTCAGTGTGTGTGTGTAGGTGGGTGTGACGTGTGTGTGTATCAGTAAACATTAGCTCTCTGGTTCATCTCAGCTGAGTTATATAGCCTCTGGGTGACTGGTGCTGTCTGTTTCTCTATAATCCCTGTTACACAACATACTACTCTCTCTTAATTCTTTCCCAGCCGTCCAAGCCTGATGTGTAATTGAGAATATAACCCTCACATAACTGGGGATCTTTTCACTAGGACAATTCTTTAACGGTGGATATAACAGTGGATATTTCAGTATCACATTTTTGGTTACGTTTACATTTTTGTATCTTGGCAGATACTTTATTTATGTGCCACGAGAATGTGTATACTTTATTATGACCGGCAGATAGCCACGGCATACATACCAATCAAGTGCTATGACAACTATGAAATTCCAATAACAATGCAGTGCTGGTGCTATCAGTACAATGAAGTAGCATTTGTCACAGATTTGTCAAAGTAAAGTTGATTTCTAGGGCTCAGTGCCTAGAATTTTTTCCACCGGCCCAGTCAGGCCCTGCCAAATTTTTTTACTGGCCCCACCACAAAAAGTAATAAATAAATAAATGATATAGGCCTAGTTACTGTTTTCTTTATTTTTGACCCATGTAACCTTAATAAAGAATAAAAAAACTTAAAAAATAACTACTAGAACACTCAGTAGCTACTAAAAATACTACTAGCCTAAGTCATATAATTCCCAATGTTGTTAAAAACAAGTAAACAAAGAACAAATAAGAACACATAATCATATTGCAAGCAACAACACAAATAAATACAACAGAATAAAAATGAAATTAACAGAGCTTTTCAGGTTTTCAGGGTGGTAATAAAATATAAAACAACACTGCACTGTACACATTAAATATAGATTAACCCTTACAAAAGTTACAAAAGTAAATCAGTCAAGAGCAGTGAGGGATTTCTTTCTTTGGCCTGTGTTGTTTCATAAACAATTAATAAACAGACTGCAGCAGGTTTATTAGACTGCTGACACTTAAAAACCGAATTCAAAGATCCAATATACTGTTAAACATGCATTTTATTTTGTAACTGTTTACGTTCACTAAGACATAGCGGACTAGCTTTACAAGTATAATCACCAATATGCAGGGGCGCAGCTTGCAATTTTGGGCCCTATGACAAAATATGAGGTTGGGCCCCACTAGTAGTGTTATTACTAATAAAGCAGATATCTGGGGGCCCCTAAAGGGTGTGGATTTGTCCCTTAGAATTGTCCTAACTTCCCCCTCCTTAGCGGCGCCCCTGCCAATATGGACGTGTCTGTTCAAGTGCAAGTAAGATGTGAAGATTCAGTATGAGATGCAGCTTAAGGCACGTGCTTCAGATGTGTGTTGCGCGCACAAAACTTCAGTATGATTGAGTACTTGAATACGGAATTGTGCTTGAATATTTAAATTGATATAGCTTAAAAACACATGCAAATGATGAACTTTCGTGATCGAAAAGTTCGATCGGTCAAGTAACAGTTTCGCTCATGCTGGCCTCAGGCCATCAAGCAGTCCTAATTTTTGAGCCATGCATTCAGGACTATGAATTGTCAGCCATTCTCATGTTTGAGGTTTGTGCTTGGGATGCTTTGAAAATGAAATGATCTCAATAAATTTGCAGGTGTAGCTCTTTTATCTGTATTGATTTTGAAATTGAATTTACACTTATTCAATGTTACAACAATCAGCAGTGGTATTTTATTGCTATTGATCTAACCAGTCTGCAGGGAATGTGAGCGTGTATGGTTATGCTGACTGGGCCGATGTTCCCTGCTTGGCTACCGGTTTATGAATTAAAACCTTGCATCCTGGCTTCAATGAGAAGAGCCTGCCCTGTAAATGTTTGAACACTTTGATGAGATCTAATTCGCTTCATTAGTAAGCCTTTGTCTTTGTTGATGAGGACCAATATCCTACCCTATAGTATATTACTGGTATTTAGTCTAATGGAGCACTGTTGTCACTGCTAAAAGTAGACAATTGTTAAACAGTGTTTAGATGTCTGCTTCATTACATTGTGTTGATGAAGCTTGCTGCTGTTTTTAGCTAATTACATTATGGAAGCCCTTTAGTCCTAATTGCAGTTTGTGGATGTTTACAAGTGCTTGCAGTGATGGTGTCACTGAGTTTATTAGTTTCATTTATGTGTTTTGTAAATTTTTAAACAGAGCAGAAATAATCAGATATTTTTTACAGATATTTTCTCCTATTCCTTTTCATATTAAACTGTAAAACAATGAGAAATTTAAAAAGCTGAAGTTACTTAGTGTAAAATAGCTTCATTGGTGGCCATGTATGCTGTTCCTGCATTTGTATTTTATTTTTTGAGAAAATTTCAGGTAGCTGTCATTTTAATCAAACACCGCATGTTATTTAAGAAACAATGATGCTGTAAAGGGCAACTGGGGGTGTGAGCTGCAAATGGCACTTCTGCATATCAGCACTTTCAACCTTGGCAATAAAGCATGAATCAAAATGTAATTTAAATTTACAAAGGGTTTGTTTGTCGTGGCCTCGGTTCAAGAGGCTGGAGTAATCCATCTTATTTGCTGGGATACAGGGTTTGTGTCAAAACAGAATAAAGTGGGAAAGCCTGGTTCAACTGTTTCAAGAGACTGCACCAGAGGACTGGGTACAGCACGTTCCATTTACTATTTGACTCTGCTTTTTTAATTTTAGCTAAATTCAATTTAGAAGTCATTAGTGATTAAACTGGCTAAAGTCAGCTCTGAAGCTCAAAATGTATGAGAGAAAGAGAGAGAGAGGGGAGGGTCTCTTCCTTTCACATCTGGCCTCTATGTCCACTTCATCCATCTCAATTACTGAGGAAAAGTCCCTGTGCTGCATGGGATTCACCCCTCCTCCCCCCAAACTCATCTAATTAGTCTTTGTTTGTCGTCTTTCTTTTTTCCTCCTCACCCCTTCCATCATCATCAGTATCATGGTGCACATTTCTGCTATCATGTAAAAGATTGTTGTCTGTGTTCTTAATGTAACTGATTGCTCTGATGAAAAGCTCTTTTTCTTTGTTATTGCCGCTGTAGTCCACAGCATGTCAGGTTCTGACTGTTAGGCAATAATAGTTAGTGACTGGGGGAGTAATAGGGGATGCTATCAGCTGGCTTTGTTTATCTAATGCTGTCTCAATTTCTGCTGGTCTGTAATTATCCAGAGCTGGACAACAGAGGTCTATTAGAGGAGAGACAGTGTTATCCACTGTGTGTCATCAGACATTTTCCACAAATGGTCTGCAGCGTGTATATGTCCATACATGTTCTTTTTCTATTGAGAAACGTTTGTACTGTTTATAAGAACATCCAGGTAAAATATAAATTCATAAAATATTACAATCCCAGTTCACTTCTTGACTGTTGTAGTGGGTGCAATTCAACCCCCCAAAAATCAGAAACTACCTTTTGCATAACAATAAAAAGCTTATGTAAATTTGATTTGTGATGCAATTTTCATGATAGTTTAGCTCATTTTGCTGTAATGCATCCAGCTGTTCTTTCTTTTTTGTTTCTTTTTTGTAATGTCCATTGTTCTTATTCAAGATTGTTTTTTTATCAGATTCCAGTTACTACAATACAGTAATGTCTTGGAAACTATGCTTTTTTAATACAAAACATAACTTAATTTGGTTTTTTAATTTGTGTATGGATTTAGGGGTGAAATGTGACCTGAACATGTTGTTGGCAGGTTTTGGGAGATTTAACCAAGGGCTTCTTTTTTAAAGATACTCTCGTTGATCAATGCACTGACTGAAAACAATTTTTGTGGTTGGTGTTGTAGTCACTACAGTCTAAATCCAGTGCCATGTGTGCATACTGGCAGGGTCTCCAGAGGAGATCTGTGAGAGAGGGAGAGGAGGTAAAGAGGAGGCAAAAAAATGATTGAGATGCCCAACCCCCCAGTAACACCAGGGAATCTGCTGTTGTTCCACTGTTTCCATGGCGATGAGGATGAGCTGTTTGTTCTAAGCTCAGAACAGTGTGAGATGTTAGAGAGGGAATAATGATTTGTAGAATGGGGGAGCTTGAGAGAAAGTGATGAAGAGGAGATTGATTGAGGTGAATGATGCTGTAATGGATGGAGGCAGAGTGACGTGGAAAGAAGAGCAAAGTAACCTTGTGTCTGTGTGTTTCGCATTTAAACGAACTAAAAATTATTTAGCCAATCATGGTGGCTTTGACCTTCTGCTGGTGAGCGCCATTGTGTTAGTGGTTGAATAAAGTGCTGGTTCGAGCTGTTTGAGGGTAGCGGCGTCTAATTTGAGAAAGGCTCTCATCTGTGTCTCAAGAGCCTGAAGAAGAGCTGGAGCCAACACGATGGAGAGGTCACAGTGTAAACACAAGCTCTCTTATATATATATACACACATGCACAACCCAGGCAACAAAAGAATCCTAGTCTTAGTAATGTTATGCCCCTCCCCTTCATTTTCATTCCCATACATAATAGTAGTAATATGGACAATAGATTAGGATTGACACTTAAGCTGTTAAGAGTCAAATATACAATATATTTGAAATGATTTCATTTATTTGTTTTTATTTGAACATTTAAGTTTCCTAAACACTGTGTCATTGGACTAGTTTCACAATCCTCCTTTGTCTCTTGATTTGCAACTAGAAGTTAGCAGTTTAAGAAGCTTTAAGCCATGTTTGTTTTCGCCCAAACATTGTTTACTTACAGCAGGTCTATACTTTTGTAGCTATAGTCTTTACCTTACAAGAAAACAGACAATGTTTTCAATGTTCCACCTAGATTTCTGGTTTCACTAGGAAACAATAAAAGAAAACAGCTTGTTAATTGTCAGTTCAAATCTTATACTTACAATGAATTTCCATCCAAAAACAAAACACCCCTTTAAGCCATTTCAAAGCCATGAAGCAAATTTATATGTATGTGTGTCAACTGTACAATTTTTTAATCCTATGTAGCCCAGCCTTAATTGACACAGATTTTTACTCCAGCAGTTTCATCTTTTTTCTAAGTGGAAACAAGGTTGGAACAGAATTCGCGTTCACTGACCATACATTACAGGTACAGGTTTATTTGTTTGGGAGGTGTGCCTATAACTGCAGAATGCAATTTCTAAATTGAACACAACAGGTCATGTGATCTGGTGAAGCGTTGCCTTTAAATGAGCCAAAAGAATTATTTGGCTGCCAGCTTTTCATGTGATATATCTGGAGTTGCCGAGTGTCACCGTCTTCGGGAGCGGATTTACACTGACACACTTTTAATCCCCGGATTGTTCAATTTAATTAAGAAAGAGCCCACAATTCTCTCTGACGTGTTTAAACCAAAATTGGATATTTGTTCACTCAAGCACTCAGGGTTGAATATGTAAACTGCTGTTCTGGAGATCAATGCTAAAAGATTTTCAGTAATGTTGTGCAACATTGCTCCTGTGCTTTGATTAAAATGTTCTGCTCTTATAATAGAAAAATGAGCAAAGTAATCATAATTATATATATATAAAGAGAGAGGATTTTTAATATAGGTATAGTATGTATAATGCTATAGGTATACTGTAGACCGTTTTACTTTGCATTGGAGAAAAAGTGTGAGGCTTTCACAGACATGGACAGTTGTGTTGGTTACACCATTTGTCCAATTAATTTCCATCAGTGCTGTATCCTAATATGTCCTAAACATAAACCTTAGTAAAATATAATTTAATACATGTATGATTCACAATTTTTCTCTACAGACACGGAATCTTCAGGCAATCTTCTTGCAAACTGCATGAAAACGCCTTTTTTAGTTCAGCATCAACCATTGCAGGGAGATGTGTCCTACCTGATAAACATGCCCTTCTAACATGATTACAGCCATGACAAGGACAGCAACAGGAGATCTGTAATTGTATTAGATAGAAGGGAAGTGGCAGGAAGGTGCAGGTCATCATCACTTTAGAGGAATACAACACAATCTGCTCAAGAGTTCAGTATTTGAATATTACAGGGAGCTAGGGCTATTTGTTGGTGGTTTGCTTTTCCAATGCTGGAGTGGGTGTGAGCAGAACCAATTTACTACAGATTCAGCATGTTGGAGAATGAATGGAGGCATTTTGTTTTGAAAATTGTGAAGATTTTTGTTGCCTCGCAGATTGACATCTCATGGGTTTTATGGCTTTTGAATATATATGTGTTTGAGTGTGTTTTGCAGGTGTGTTGCAGTGAAGGTGTGTTGATCATAGTGTGTGTTGCATGTTGATATTGAAGTCACTTCGCTCTCTCTTCCTCTCTGAGGGGTAAATGGGAAATCATTACAAAGCCTGGAAAGTGTCCAGAAAGGGGTTTCCAAGGCAACCACAGTTCCGTTCTCATCCCCCCCTTCTTTTTTCTTTTTCCCTCTTAGGAAGTGATGTGTAAGTGTGCTGTGTCCTCATTCCAGGACCTTCATTCAGTCACTCAGTATACTCACAATAAGTATTGCATTCGTAGACTATATACAAAAGCTTTACTGTCTATGTACTGTACTTAACTTCAGCAGTATAAAATACGGCTGATGAGCCATAAGCTTCCATAAGTTTATATGTAACTGGTGATAAGCTTCACACATAAGTATGTGCCTTCATAAATATACATGTAAATCAAGATGATAAGACACATGCTTTCATTAGTATGTGCGTGCAGAATGTTATGGTTGAGAAAATGCCTTGAAGACACGCATGGACAGTTTAACAGCGGGAGTATTCGGTCTGTTTATATCTAATAACACAAACTATATGATCATAGTTTCCTCTTAATTGAGGCAGCTGAAATCCACTTTCTTTACAGTGATGTCAGGAGACCTGCCAGAATCTGGTTTAGAACATGTGTGCTTATCACATGAAGCAGCAGGAAAAAATGCCACATCTTGGACTATCTCCAGACATGCAGCATGGTCATCAGTACAGCCACACATGAGCCCGGCTGAAACCTTCTCACTCACTCTGCCAGCCTGCTGCCATCACCAAAGGCCTGCTGATGTCGTTACTACAGCCGCAACAATAGTGGCAAAGAGCAGCTGTCTAAACAGCTGTCTGAAGGGCAGGCTGTTGAGTGGAAATTATTTGACAGATTGTAGAGCATGTTCTTGTATTTTGAGATTTTGATTTGATCATTGTTGGCCTTCTGTCTCTCCGTGTCTTTTGTGCTGTATGTTCAGCATCTGAATGGTTTTGTTACACCCACCTCAGGGTATCAGGGAAAAGATCAGTCTGAGAGAATATAAGATCAGTCAGATTATCAGAACAGAGTTGGGAGGAGAAGATAATTTGATTGCATTAGTTTTGCTCGTTCAGTCTGTCTGTCAAGAAGCATGTTGCACAGGCTGTTACTGCTAATATTAGTGTTTTGCAATTTAAAGTGGGACATACACATCAAGAAAAAAATGGTTTTCTTGTTTTTCATTGTGTTTGTAAATGCCTTTGTATTTAGGCTATTATTTATGTATTATGTTATTTGCATAAAATTTTATGACACATTTTATTACTTTGTTGTTTTTAGGAACTTTTTCCATGTGACCCTGAACCACTGATTCTTTCCTTTTGAGTTGTGTCTTTTGCTCTCTCTCTCAGCCTCTCTTTTTTGTGTGTTTTAGGGTTGAGCAGCAATATATCAGGACTTTGCAAACAGTTCACTGTGATTAAAGACCAACCCCCCCAGGCAGCCTACGGCACCCTTACACTTTGCAGACCATATGCACATAACGCCCAACTTACAAATCACTATAAGTGCAGTCGAACAGAGTCAGGTTTCCCAAAGCTCACTTTTTTCCATCCAGCACTGTATGACAGTTTTCCTGGGTCCTCTTAGTGTTTTGTGTTCCCTGTTTCACAAAAATAGGCAACTGGACAGAACCTGGCTCTCAACATGAAGTTGTCATTTAAGGCGTTTGTGATATGAGCCATATTACATGTACATATACGGTATTCTGCTGAGCAGCTGTACTTGGTAATTGACTGAAGGGCTCTCTCTCCTTTCCTAACACTGCTGACTGAGCTAAAAGGCTTTAGTGGCTAATGTCAGCGAGTGGCACGTCTTAATCCTGTTGAGAGCGCAGCCGAGGGTGAAATCCTTCTTTGATTATTGCTTGCTATCGTTGCCTCTTTCCAGAAAACAATTTCTCCACAGACTGGACCGCACAGGCAGGAAATCACCAGCAGTACCTCCTATTCTGAACATTATATGTGCTCTTCAGCGCCAGTGGAGATGTGGGAAATTTTGGGATAGATGTCTGCAGATGTTCTGTGATTATGAGCTTATTATAGCTGTTAAAAAATAAAGGCTCAAATAAAGGCAGAAAATACAGTTTATGTGAAAAAGGCCTGACAGGTTAAATATTTAACATGGTAAGCAAACTGAAAACATACAAAGTGATGTTGCATTTGGCCATTTGCAGCTTTGGATAAAGTACTTCATTATCGCATATAGTTTTAAGTATATTAATTGATGACGCATCAGTAAGTGTATAGTATATGGCTGTGTTGCCAGCATAGTGGCCTTATGATTGTGACCTTGTTCAGATAAGTTCATGTAAATGTTGTATAATTTTCAATTAGCCACTGATTGGAAACACCCAAAAAGATTCTTGGAGGCAAAATAATTTTTAGGGGGGCTGAATATTCTCTTTATGTGAGCTTCTTTGAGCTATCCCTCCTCTAACATACAGATGACCAGCAGTCAGGCCCTTCCTCTCTTTCAATATTATCTTTAACTGACTCTGTCATTGTCAATGTCTTTGTCTTTAATCCCTCGCTTGGTGGTTTTCTCTCTCTTTCTATTGCTCCTGTAAAGAGGATCAATAATTCAAGAAAGCAAATAAAATGTGAAACACTTCTCTGAAGCATCTCTCTCACAAACACACTCCTTTTTATCTCATAAAATGTAATCTCACATCATATTTGTGATAATCAAACTCGTGAGTTGCAGAAAGATCTTAATAAAAACATCAAATTACCATTTAAATTAAAATTTCCTTGGCTCCCAGAGACTAGACCGAGTGGGGTGTAAACACAGATTGTACTACCTAACAAATCATCTATTACCAGCCCACAATATCTGAAAATACATTAGGGAAACTCAGAATTTAAAAGAATTAATTGTGTCCGCTGATTGTGTTGTTTATTTGCATGTGCTGTCTGGATGGTCTTAGCACCTGAATCACTAAAGGAAATATGCAAATTAGGGGACTGCCAAACACGCCCAAAAACTTGTGCTAAGCAAATTTGTATTGCACACCACAACTCCCCATGTTGCCAGGTTGTGGAGGATGCATGGTCTGGAACGCTTTTCTGGGATTATTCATCATTGCTCCACCACCGAAATTTAAGCACCAAAATTGGCTATCAAAAAAACATTCATTTTGTGAATTAGCACTGCCATAATGGCAATGGAAAATGAACACCCATATCTTTTCTTAAAATAATTTTCGTTTATGGCATGCTTTTCACCAGTGATGGTAGTACAACATAAATTGTGACAGACAAATAGTACTGACATTTGTGACTTTGCTTTTGTGATTTAGTCACAATTGCTCATTTACACACATGCCTAATTGTTTGTGCTGAAAGAAATGACACTGACATAAATATGGCACAAGGTATACTATACTAACATTGATAGCACCTGGTTAAAGTTGATTGAGGGCGGGTGGTAATTAAAATGTAGGTGTTTTAGAAATTGTGTGTTCTTTTTTTATGGAAATTAAAAGAGCAAAGACTTGGGGGAGAAGAAGGTAGCTAGCTCATACCAAAATTAATTAGTGCACCAAATCATGTTCATCCTCATGAATATCACTTATTCTTACTAAAATGGTCTTTGGATTTTTTTCCTTTTGCACTTTTCCATTTGTTTGGTATTGCTAATCCCACAGCCGTGTGTGATTGCACATAGTAACATGATCCCGTAATCTTCAGATCAATTGATTCTTTAATCTCACTGATCTCTTGCCCTTTTGCCACCAGACACATTTCATATGTATTCCTAAGCATTGTAATGTCTTCTGTGGTATTCTTCACAACATTATTTGCAACCTGAACTGGTAAAAGATCAGCTTCATTGTCATGTTGCATACATCTGATTTCAAATGGTTCATTCATGTGAGGTGCTGTTGCGGTCATAGCGCAGGACAGAGGTCTCATGGGAAATAGTGTGAATGAGCGAGAGAGCCCTGCAGGACATTATGAGTTAAAGGGTGGAGGAGCATATGAGAGAGAAAGAGAGTGCTGCTGGGTAATGAAGGGTGAAGGAGAAAAAGATAGAAAGAACAAGTGCTGCAGGCTTCTATAAAAGTGTCCATGTAAACACTGTTTTTTTGTTTTACATCTTAACATACAGAATTCCCACTGACATCCAGATGACCGTATCATTCCCTGCACATGTAATATTGATGGAGTCACCTTTGAGAGGATTCACTTCCTCCTGCCTTGTGTAGTGATGGGATGTTCATTTGGCTTGACAGTGTTGGTGTTGAATTGGCCCAGTGAAGCGTAGTGCTGTGCAGTGTAGTTTTGACTCACTCAAAAGCCTGTTTTCTCTTTGTTTTAGGTGCTTTTGTCTGGACTGATTGGAGTGGTGTCATGGAAAAGGCCCCTTTCCTTGGTGGTAAGAACTTAACTATCCTTGTATGTGCTGTTTCAGTGAATGTGTTTGCAGTCCAACATTAACTTTTTGTCACACCTGCTAATAATGAGTAAATTAAAAAAAATTCAGTGGGCATAACAATTATTATCAGCCATGAAACTGTTTTAAAACTGTACATTGTTTTTATTAAACAAAAATTTTTTTTTTTGTTATGGCAATGAAACTATTGCTATATATTCTTTACAGGGCAGGCATATATGATTGCTATTTTTTCCTTGTATTTTTGCTGTTGTGGCTTAATGGAAGGAATATATCGCATATGTGTCACCATATGGAGGTCTGCAGAAAAAACGTTTTGCAATTTTTGGCAGATCAACTTTGGATGATAAGTTTTGCACATACTGACTTTGCTGAGTAAGGCAAGTTCATGGGTCAGCATATTTTGCTGGCCCCAGAACAAAAATTTTGTCAAAGAAATGAAGTTTGAAGCCAATCTCATACAACAACCAAAACGTACGCCCTAACCTAGAGGGAAATAATAGGTTGTAAAAAATCATCTAACTCAGTCTTGTCTGGGTTATCTAAACCAAGTGCTAAAATCTGATTGGCTGTTAACGTCAGGATCACCAGTTTTCCACTAAGGTCAAAGTCACGAGAAGATGCGTGGGACACATCACCACTGTAGACTGTTTGTCTTTTTTGAATGTTACAGGTCATTGCAGGGTTCTGGCCAGCCAATTCTTGAGCCATTATCCAAACATGTTCTGTATTCAATAGTTTTTCTTCTTACACACATTTCATTGCTTCTCTAATAGACTCTCTTTCTATCCAATGGACAAAGTCTGGTAGATGTTTTCCACCATTCATAATATGCTGTTACCAGTACGTGACACCCACATGTATGTTGCACTTACAAAGCGTCATTTTCCTATTCGCCCTCCGCCCTGTCTAAATTTTGCAGCAGATTTGTTCGGCTGTGTGATGCTAGGGCATTATCGCTACGTGCGCTATCAGGAAGGAGCTGTAGGACTTCTGATTGCCTGTCATGTAGTGCTCTGTAGACAGTGTGAGTGTCTGAGCATGCACAGATTCAGCCTGGCAGTCAGTGCTGGAATGGGATGTAAAGTGTATGCATTGGGTTTTACTCTGTTCAGCCAGCCGTTCTGCACATGCATAATTGCAGTGGGGATTGGGCACGCTGGCTGAATTTTTCATGCCTGTTGTTCTGTGGGATCGGCCGACCCCTGAGGGAGCATTAACTGAGGATGTGCAAGTTTACAGATTGCAAAATGGGTGGAATGTTGTTAAGTCCATACCCTGACACAAAACCTCACACATAAGACAAATGCGTACACACACGGATGATTGCTCTAGGAGGTTCGCACCATGGCGGTCACACTCATGCACATTAACTTGCCTTGGTGCTGCAGTTTTGCAGGATATTGCCAGTACTGGCAGCAGTGATTCAGAGTAAACATGCTTGACTGTTCACTTTATCACTGAATTGTTTCACGGGGTTAGAGTGACTTATTAAATCTCTGCTCAGATGTGTCGCATTATTATTTAAAGCTTTTGGGGTTTGGTAAAAAGGTACATGCCGAAAAAATACACGAATATAGGCACTTGCTGTATGAACTGAACATGTTTTGCTGTTGTCTTAACTTGTTCTTCAAATGATTTGTGCCTTCTATATTTTAGTGTTCGTTGTTATTTCTTCTGACGTCTAATTTATAAACTGGTCACATAATGTCATACGCAATGTCATATGCATCTGAATCTCAGGGAAGATAAGAGCTAAAGACTCAGACACAGTCTCATTGGATGATATTCTCTCCCATCTCTCCCTCCCTCTCTGTCTTTCTCATTCATTCACTCACTCATCTCTTTTCAACCCTCTGTACAAGTCTGTCTTTCATTTCTCTCTGTGTGTTTCTTTCTCAGAGGTAATACACATCCCTAGATCAAAGAATGACATGAGTTGTATGAGATGTGTTGATGTGTGGTTTCAGGTAAAAATGAAGCAGTTTAGCTACAGACCCCAGGATCCATCAGTGTGAGGAAGTAAAAGCTTTAGTGGTCTGTTGTTAATCTGCACACTGTTTCCTCATGCACACTGTGCACATGCATGGAATCATTTGGAAATTGTCCCGAAATTCGATATTAGATTTTAAATCAGCTAAGAAATTTACAAACAGCATTTAAAGGCATAGATCATCTGAAAAAGAAATTTCTGTCATCATTTGCTCGTATTCCTGCCATTCCAAACCCATATGACATCCTTCTGTGAAACACACGAAAGTAGGCATTTGGAGCATAGCCATGGTCTGCAGTCACTTTAATTGTACCGTTCACACAGAAGTAAAAGCCATACAGATCTGAAATGATAGATGATGATAGAATATTCATTTTTGGGTTAACTGTACTCTTTTAGCAAAACAGCACTTGATGGTAACACGGCTAAACACTTCACACACTAAGTTTACACCTTGTGGTGTCTTACAGTGCAGGAATTGTTGAAGTGATATGACAGACAGGTCTTATAAAGAGTTCAAGAGTAGTTGATATCCAGGGGAATCTCTCCCAGCAGTAGCCTATTACAGCAATAAAAGCAAAGAACTGTACAGGCCTGACATGTGTGGCATCCAGAGTGTTTTCTCTTGACTTCAGGGGCTATCATTGAAACTGCTGCAGACTCTCAGGGGATCAGCAATCAACCTGTGAATTCCAGAGTCTTTCCTCAGACTCACAGGGGGCAAGTGTCTCCATTCACATGGGCTAGTAGCGATGATTGAGTTATCAATAAGGCTCTGTCCATTCGGTCCCATCACAGGACAGCGTGGCACAGTTGAGCGTTGTCAAAGTAGAGAAAGATTGATGAGACTCTCCTCCATATACTAAGCGGAGGGTGGAAGTAATCAGCTATTAAGGTATTTGAAAGAGATGGCAGGAGCAGGTTAGTAGCCACATTAATGTTTTGCTTAAATATAAATGGCAGGAGAACACAGTATCGACATTCACTGTAATTTAATAGACACGGTGTGACATAGCCAGGCAAGAGACAACTGGATTTCTAATCTATAAAAAGATACCATTCATTAAAATAGGAATGTTGCTGGACTTCAAAAGGACAATTCTGGGTAAAGACTTTAGCCATTTCTTAGAAAATATCTCATCTTCAAAATGTAAGGCATTCCTACTTGAGAAGTTGTTCTTGTAGTATTCATCAGTATCTTTGCATCATTATTTCAAACCATCTGTCTTAAGGCTGGAATATTCTCAGCATTTCCATAAGATCCTGCTGGCTCTTCACACTGATGTATGGAGCCCTGCGAGAGCTTCAAGATATTGATGCGCCTGCTGTCTAGGAGAGCATTTAAGATGTCATTAAACCACTCGTTTTTCACTAATGAACAGAGCAAATTCCTGCTAAATGACAAGTAAACAAGTGAAAGCAGCAAAGCTGCTGTTTAATGGATCTGTGACTTTCCACAGATGTGTGACAATAATGGTCTCCGTAAAGCTGTGCTTAAAACGGATTCAAATCCGCCTGGATTCCAGTTCATGAAATATTAAAGCTTGTTTGCGTCCTGTTAGTCTGAATTGATTTAGATTAATTTTGCTTTTGGAAGGAAAAATGACACACTGGGGGAAGTGAAGCCATGTGGAGACGCTCCAGCTATGTTGTCAATTATTGGTTTTCATTAGAAGTGTAAATACAAGTACGGTGTCAAGTACAGTGCTGCATCTACTGTAATAACCTCTTTGAGATTTACCTATTAGATTTAAACCTGTAATAATCTTACTTGTAATATCAGCTTGTAATAATCATAGTTCAAGGGTTGCAGGTCTTTCATGGTTATGTTTAAAGTCCTGTGGAAATTAGTTTAGCTGTTTTGCTAGCATGGAAATAGTAGCAGGTACAAAAATGACATTTCTGTTTAAGAATCAATGCATTTTACCTGATTACAGGAAGTAATAAATTATCTTAAGATAAGTAATCTTATCTTAAGATGTATGATGTAGTTCAGTGAAGGCACATAGATCAAGAAAACCAAGGAATGACATTGGTATTGGTAGGTCATGTTCAATATGAGGTCATTAATATTGAATGTATATATACAGACTGTTGAAAAGAATATGGAACATGTATGTTGTGAAATAGCTTTTTTTCCTTATGTTCTGCTTTTGCATTCATTAACCTTTTCTCTGACAAAATCCAGCCGCCTCTGAGTACCATGTGATTAATCTGACGCCTATGCGCCGCTCTGAGACTGCGGGTGATATTACTTCATAGACTGCCTCAGTCACCCTCAACTCCCTATGACCCCTCATGATATTTACCCTGCAGCACACATATGCTATACTCCTATTAATATTTCTTTAATATTCCTTTAATATTTCCTAGAACCTTCTTCAAATATGTGTCTGGTGTTTTAGTTTCCCCCCACCTGCTGGTCCAGTGGCCTAAAATTGAAAATGGTTTGCTTTTTCTAAATGCTAATCACATGTTCTGGGTGTTAGCTTGAAGAATTTTACCTGACAGTGTAAGACTGGGGCATTCAGTAGCCTCTTTGATATGTCAGTCTTAAATTGTTTAAAAATGTTTTGAGAACTGAACCTGAGGTCCTGGATTAATATTTTATCTTGTTTGGGGTGTTGTAAGAAAGAGTTGTATGGAGGGCTGCTAGGGAGTGTCTGTATTTTGTTTGTGTGTGTCCCAGGAGTGGTATGTTTCCTGGTAGAATGAGTTCATTCAGTTTCTGAGCTACACATTCTCCAGCTACCGCTCACTCTCTGTCACACTCTCTTATTCAGTGTTTTGCTGGAGTTCAAGATTGTGTTATCCTAAATAAGAAGAATGTGTGGCATAAAGAATCTCACTATCCTACTGTTGACTGTCTAGAGTGATGAAATGCAAGCCTGTTTTTCAAGGGTGATCTCATTTATGTTTTACTTAAAAACATTGAAACATATTCCTGTAATGTGGCCTAAAGACATTGAAACATTGAGACACATACACATACATTTCTGTAAAGCTGCTTTGAAATTATATGTATTGTAAAAAGCGCTTTATAAGTAAAGAAATGAAAACTGAACTGAACTGAAATTTTAATACGTCCAATACTCAGGATACTTATAGCAGGATAGCGAAACATTGTTCAGGAGATGCCTATTTTTTTAAAAACTTAACAAGTGAGAAAATGACTGTCAAATATGACTGTCAAAAAACTGTCAATAATAATGTAACATTTCACTCATTTACTGACTTGTGTGTTTGTAAGTGCTGTGGTTTCAGCACAATGGTTTCGTCTTTAGAAATAAAACAGAACGTATTGAATCCATGTTGATGTGTAAATTAGTAAAATTTGTTAACTGCACTAAATTAATGTGGTGGTGTAAAAGCCACCACATTAATTTGATTCCTCATGACATGAAGAGGTCTTGGTATTGTTAATACATCCAGCAAGTTTCATAGCTTAAAATGTGCTCCTTATCAATAATGAAAGCATTTATGTAATCGCTCTCTAGAAAAAAATGAATACGAAATGGCTGGATTTGTGATGTCACTAGGTAGATCTGCCCCAGAACAAGATAACAACACCTACTTCGACATCATCGCATCTTTGGCCCCGCCCACAGTTGTTTAGTCACAGAGAAGCAGAAACAGTTCTTGTCTGACAGATCAACTTCACAGCAGCATTGTCTTTGTGTGGGATTAATCCACTGCCACAATGTGCAACAAGATGAAGAGAATACTTTAAAGGAATGTGTGGAATTTGATGGTCTTGTTATACTCACAATACGTTTGTGATAGCAGTAAGATGCCAGTCAGACCCTGTGCTGTTCCTAGCTGTGCTATACACGTTGATGATTACACCTGAAGGTTCTCAAAGGGGAACACTGAAATCTCACATTTTTAATCACGGGACTAAAAACAGGTTGGAAAAATCAGGGAACAAAATAAAATTGTTTTACTTAAATGAAAGATTAGATTTCATAGGCTAATCTGTCAATACATCAATACTATACTGTACTGTACTTTATACTACTTGACGTCTATGGAAATGAATTACAATATATATATATATATATATATATAATACATTTAGTCTACAAATACAGTTTGAGTTCTGTTCTGCTGTATAATCAATGATGTCTTACCGCATTGGAGAGTTTTACTGAAGGTTGTAGCATCTGATCTGGTCCTATGCTCCCTGCTCTCTCTTCCTGCTTCAAACAGGAAGTGCCTCTCTCTTTCCAGCCCAGTGACAAGAGTGCAACATGTGAATGTGAGAGTGTCAAGAGAAACAATTTAGTAATTTCCCTTTTTCTGCTTCAGAAAGATCATTTGAATATCACTGTGTGCCCAGTCCAGATTTGTCCTCCGTCTCCAAGGCAACCCTGTGGCAGGAAGTCAAGTGCATTTATAATGTAAAGTCCAGCTGGAGGCAAGAGCTTACGGGGTTTTAGCGTCTATTTGCCTCTTTATCAGTCAAGATGGCAGCTAGGATTCAGAAACATCTGAAATGACTCTAAATTATGATTTTGAGATAAATGCTATGAGTGGCTCCTATCTCACTGCATGTGAAGCTTTGTCAGGCTTGGTTTATCACAGAAGTATGTAAGAGCACCTCAGGGGGCTTTTTCCTAAAACCAATGGCCAGTGGAAGGAGAGGGAATAACAAAAAAAGGTTAGAAGAAGGTGATAACCAGGCAGAGTGGAGGGTGGCCTAGATCTGAACTGGGTCTATATTAATGTTGATATTAGAGGGTTGTCAATTTGACGAGTTTCCCTTATCGCACTAAAGCAGCAGTGAGATACAGAGTCATGATAGAGAGACCAGAGAGGCCAGCCTAAATGAAAATTTACCATGGCTTACTATTGTACCACTTACCGCAGTAAATGGTCTATTAGGTGAAGAGTTTCTAAATATATTCAGACTGGTATTTTTTATAACAAATAACACAGTAACTGTATTCATTAGCCATCGCTAATCGTTTGACCTGTTTTCAAGATGATGATACCACTAATACCAGAGTAAATTATTGATTACCATGCAAGAAATTGGTATGAATTTTGTTTCCTTGGGGAAATGTCTAATTTAACATCTATATTATAAATGGGCCCTCAAACACTCCTATTAACTTGCTCGTTCATCAACAGTCTCTGAGCACCTGTTCCTGTTTTTTCATTCATCACCCATAATGCCATTGGGGAGTTTCTAATCACAGAATTCTGAATAGCAGCAGCTTAGACGTTTATCTTTTGTATATGAATGCCTATTTCATTTCATTTGCAGCATTGGTGCTTTGCAGTCTTGCTGTGATATTCCCCTTTGTGTATATATAGAAGGGCTGTGGAAGCCCATATAGATTTCCTGAAATATTTAAGACATCTGACTCACAGTGGGGTCCAATTTTATCATTTAACAGTCAATTACCCGGATCTTACTCAACTGCCACTCTGGATGCATAAACAGAACCTTGCTGGCATTATGCTCTGATTTAATCACAGTCTTTTCCTTTCTTTTACAGCCAGCAGCTGTCGCGTCTTCCTGTCTCAATAATGTGTGGTTTCCGGGAGCCCTGACACTGGCCTTAAGTGCCTATTTTAATCAGCTAATTACTAGTAAAATGAGGTAATTAGCAGTTTGGGCCAGCAGTACTGATGCCAGTCACTGAGGCCTCTTTCCCCCAGCTGCCATGGCTGCAGGAAGAGCTTCTCAGGATGGAGGGACATGAGGGGCGGAGAACGAGCTGAGAATTGACAGTTGAATAGAACTGGGTGTTTTCGGTTTGAATTGAAATATAATTGGTGTTTCACAGTTTTGATTAGATTTATTGGGTCATAATTCCAGGTAGCTAGCTAAGGCTATGAGATCATGGTGTTTTTGTGCATGTGGGGGTGGATTAAACCCATCTCATGTGGTGGCACAGTGGGGCGGCCTTGTTCTCCAGTCAGGCTGAGTACAAACACTGGACAGACCAAAGGAATAAGCTGCATTCATGAGCACTTCAATGAGGCTGTTCAATAAATGTATTATGCTCAAGAAATGCTCGAAAATCAATCCCTGTAAAAACAATTGGGAGATGAATATTGAACTAGAATTGATTTAACTGTTATTTATGTTTTTCTCTAAAGGTGAAATATTGTGTCTGACAGTGTTCTTCAGTGAGTGGACAAAGCCTGTATGGTGTTTTTCTTTTACAAATAACACTGTCTCTGAAGGCTGTATGTGTTATTGTCTATAGAGAAGTACAGCAGTGGTGAAGGATGCAGTAAATGAGTGTGTCAGTCGTGTTTATGGTACATTGCTGTAGCCTCAGTTACCTCTCTGTATTGTCTCCAGAGAGCCCCAGACCAGATGGCACTCACCATTGTCGTGGACTCTGTTAGAATCGAAAGTCCAAATTTATTCTTTATGGTCCTTCAGTTTTTGTTCTATTGAATAAACAGACCATCTTGAAGATGTACAAATTCAAATTTTTTTTAAGCATTCTTTAACAATGCAGTTGTTTTGTCTCTTTTTATAATTTTGTTTGGTTTATAGTTTATAGTTTTGTTTGTTTTTATAATTTTTCTGTTTGTAGAAACTGTTTTATATATAAAAGAGTATGATATCTTTTAAATATATATTGAGAATGTGTATATCATAATTAATAACTAACAAACACAAAAACAGCCAAGTGAAAGAAAGGAGTGGGTGGGCGCATTTGTTGTTCTGCCATTATACTGTAACAAGATTAGCATTATGTGAGTTATGCCCATATTAAATTGGCAAATGGTTGGGTGGAATGGGAGAAACAGGAGTAACAAAAACTGATGCTGCAATTTGAAAATTCTAATTAGTCTATAAAATATAGAACAAATTTAAAAGAAATAGAACTGAACATGTATTGTTTTGGGATTAAATGACAGCTGTCAACAGTGACTGGATATGGACAAAAATTAGATATTAGGCTAATATTAGCTTCCTTTTGGTGGATTTTAAGCTGTTTTAAGGCTTTATTTTTTATTTACTTGGCAACCCTGTTTTGACCTTTTAATTCTGTGTTATGCTATTTCTATGTGTAGTTAGTGTTATTTACAGGCAGAGTGATCTTCAGTTGGGCAGAGTGATCTTCAGACTGAACTGCCTTAACAATACTGTGTTACATATATGCAAATTGTTCTCAGGTTTCTGCTCCTCACTAAAAATAAATATTTGGATATGTAGGGCGGCTTCGAAGCCTCAATCATAGCTTGACTGTGACAAAGTTTGACACACGTGTCTCAGCCTGTACCTGCCTGCTTTTGACTCCATCTCTCTATCATTCTCTGTCTGTGTGTCTCACTCTGTCTCCTTTTACTAAAAATAATAAATTGGCATGAATACCTCTCATCCGCATCTGATTACAGTTCACATGGCATCCTGGTAAACATTTCTGACATGACAAGAGAAGTTATTTGTGCCTTGATGCATTCATGTGTGTGTTCATAAGTCGCTCTGAATTTATGTAAATGTGTCTGATGTAAGTGTGAATGCATTTCTGTTGTACAATACATACAACACTTGAGAATATGTGTGAAGTGTGACAGATATTTACAACAGGGCTCAGGTGTGTCAGGTTGGCTTGTTTGGATTTGTATTGTCAAATAGTTATATTATCAAATATTGTTTCTTTCTCTCTCCCTCTCGCTCTTCTTCAGTGACAGCAGCTAGCACGCAGTCATAACTGTTAACAAAACAGCAGACTCCTTTGGATAATTACCCAAACACCCACACACACTGTGTTACAGCTCGTCTTCAGCCTTCTGGGAATACTGATTCATTTATGCTCATTTTTTCACTTCAGATTTCATATATAAGAATAACAGATGATGGGTTGCTTATCACCATGTTAAAACTACACTTATCAGTTTCTCTATATTTATATTTACGTATAGTTGGTTTCTGAATATTAGTCATGTGAATCAGTGGAGGTTTGCTCTTCATGCTCTAGGGTAATAATTAGTTTGTTAGTACTGCAATGATGACTTGATAATAATTAGCAAAGTGAGTCATTCATGTTTTAGCAGTGCTAAACAAGAAATAACAGAGGGTTTATTTGACTTTTCTCTCTCACCTGTCTGACCGCCCTGGGTGGAATAATGTGATCTTCATGCAGTAGGTGGCCCCTTCACAGGGAGCTTTGACACTTGTCATGAATGGAGTAGCGCGCTGACAGCAGGGTGTTTGTAAGTCGTCCACTTGCATGAGGGCTTTTCTGTCTTCATGCTGCTACCTGAGTTATATGCCCTAGAGAGAAGAAAGAGAGAGGAACGGAAAAGAGAAGAAAACATGAGATTCAGCACAGACTCTTTATTTGCATCATGTTTAAAGAACCTGTGATTTCTCCTGGGGAGTGCCGTTTTCTTTCTTCTGTTGAAGTCTTTCCTTTTGAATTCAAAGGTTTTGGCAGAACATAAGGCCTTGTCCCCCTTTTTTAAATAACTAAATAACTAGGCTTTAGTTATGTCACAACCCTTAACCTGTTGGGGGTGAGACATTCCCATATTAGAAGTCATTTGTATGGACAAAAGGCAGTGGAGTACGGGATGAGTTATCAATAGTTTTTACATTTTTGGTTTTTGCTGGAAGCAAAAAAGCCTTCTGATCTGCGTCACTGCATGTTGACACATTTTCGATCAGCCAGTTATTTTCTGGTACAGACGCACATAGACAGCCAACTTTAAAACTTTTGTTTCAGCACAATGTTTGATTGACAGGTGAGTAGGCGGTCCTTCATTGTTGTTGGATATGTCAGGACAGATTAGCATTTATCTCTTAATATCTCTCTCCACATCTCTTTCTCCCACACACACACGTTAACATACACACATACAAAGCGATGACACACCAACAGCTATTTTCTGAAGTCGCTAGCCTAAGTGCCAAGAAAATTAATTAGAACACTCAGAGAGAGAAACAAACCCTTAAGGGGTTCAGATCTTCCTCAAGTTTCCTCCCCGGATCGCTTCTCTCCCTTACATCAAACAAAACCACTGCAGTTAGTATCTGGTCCACTCAGATTACACGCTTGTGTGAATAAAGCTGTATTTTTGTGCAGCTGTTGTGTCTGAAGGCCCTTATAGACCAAACTGCATGTGTCGCCGTGACCGCAAGATGTCCAGCGTGTCTGAGGAAGTGGGCGGTAGTTTTGTGCCACAGCGGGATCTTGATTATGATCTAGCTAATCTGGGCTGGGTCAGGCTGATTAAGCAGAGGGAGGTGGAGAAGGACGGCCTGGCGGTTCTGATTACAGCTGCAGTGTTAAACCGCTATAATCACAGAGTCAAAGGCAAACAGTTGAAAGGACAATCAGTATTCACAACATGGTTTCTTTAGGATTAGTAAGCCACCAGCAGGCAAGCTACTAGCGCGCGGTATTTTAAACACAACCAATGTGTAACCTTCAGATTGCCCTTCTGATAAGTTACTCCTTGAAGGGTTTTATTATTTAGTTTTCATTCCTGTTTTCTTAAGATGCAGAGAACATGATAAAACATTTTTATTTACCTGCAAAATGATGTTGTCCTTGACAGGAATGTGACAAGTGAACCAAAAATACAGAATGTTTGCTTCAAACAATAGAGGCACATAACTGACTAATGTTCTTTTTGCGAAGAGTAGACAACACCATACCAACAAACATATTCTGACGAATAGGTCACTTTCACAAGAATGTAGATACGCCACAGTCAGCATAAAATCATGCATAACAGAGCCCAGTACCATATTTTCATCAACAACTGGTAGATGCTGTTTACTATTACAGTATATGCACTATTATGAAGCCTCTGAGGAGCCTTTTGGTTAATATATTATCAGAAGTATCTCATCTCTCCTTCACACAAAGGCAACATAGTGAGAAAGGTGGAAGGAAGCTGAGTCTCAAATAAGAGTGAGAATTGATTTCTTAGGTAGTCATGACAGTGTGGGTCAGATTGGTATATTGATTATAGATGGGCCCCTGAACTAAGCCTGCTTTGGGGCCAGTAGGTGGGTCATATAACTTCACTGAATCAATATATCAAGTCAGCGCTGAAAGAATGGGTGCAAGAGTAGGAAAATAGGTGAATGAATGTGTAAAGTAATATTCATCACAATTCGTCATATATGATATATGTAGTGATTGTCATGCCTTCGTCACCACTCAATCAATCACATGCAAATTTAAAGACAACATGACACAACGTGTTTACTAGATATTTAATTTCTATACTGTGACTTGGTATAGACATTTTATACAATAAAATGTGTGAATAAATATTGTAGACCTAATTTTACATGTTGGATTTTATTGGACTGTGGAAAAGTGAGCTTTAATTTTTATTGGTTGACAATTTTTCACTAGTGTATGTGAGTTTCGATTTATCAGCAAAAATATGTCATTTTAGAGGCTTTGAAAGTTCTTGGAATTTAATAAAAGATTATGAAAGATTTTTTCTTAATATAATAATCATCCACAATTTAACCAGACATATTCATTAAGAAAGTAAATAGGGTCAGTTATGAATCATGTTGTGATAAATGACACATGATTTAATACCAGCATAACTATTGCTGATCACGATTTGCAATGTTGTTTCATAACCCTTGCTGTTTGTAACCTAACTGACTTCTTTTATTCATCATCATATTGTGTATGTCATGTCATACAGTAACAACTATGATATCCCAAAATGCATTGCCATGCCAACTTTAATGTCCAAACCATGCTATGGCCTTTTCGCATGAGTTAAAAGACACAGACCTGCATATTACTTCAGTGCATGACTTTACTCAACATAAATAATTACTTCTGTGTTACAGGCTCAGTATATACAGTCTGAAAACAGAGCTCTGTTTCCCTTTCTATTTCCTGTTTTTGCTCCATTTCTACTTATATTTCTCAGACTAAAGCTGGGCTCAGTTTCATTGATGGTGTTTATTCTATTGGAGGTTCATTTCAAACAAAGCAGTAAGCCTTTAAAGGGTGCAGTTACTCTAAAATCATTTCAATACTTAAAGCTTTATGCAGCCACTACACTGGAACACGCCCTGTGAATTCAGAACATTTTTATGTTGTGAACCATAATCTACAGGTTTTCATGTCGTTGTGTGTTAGTATATACTTGGTAGGTGGAATGGAATGTAGTGTGTGTTTCTGTGTGTGTAACTGTGTGTGTCAAACTGTGTGTGTGTGTGTGTGAATGCCCTCTATAATTGGTTGCCCCTTCTTTCTCTTAGATGGAATCTCATGGGAGGAATCCTGGCACAGTTGTAACACCGTCTGTATTAAAAAAAAACTCTGCTGTCAAATTTTGTAGTAATAGCTGAATTTATTAGGGAAGACTGTTGTCCTCAAAAAGAGGTATGTGATATTTTTGAATATGGAAATTTAAATGATGGATAGGACCTTAAAATCAAACATGCAGTATGGAAAAAAGTGCATATATGTGACATTGTGAAAGCTGTTATGCACATGCATTCTGAAGCATGTAGTTTATTTTCTCATGTCATAATTTGTTATTTAATAGTTCAAAAGCATAGGCCCTACATATAAACAAATATTAAATATCATGTAAGTCTAATTTAAAGCAAACCATTATATGTAGGGCTGTGTAACGTCATCAGGGTTTGCATTTGTTTCTTCTCAGTCGGTATGTTTATAGTAATGGTTCTGTTCATGCATTCTGACAAGGGGGATTGTGGGGGCTTGAGTGAATGAGGAGAGCTGCCATTTCAGAGCAGTCATTTGGGTTATTAGAGTTCTCTAAAT
This sequence comes from Botia almorhae, assembly GCA_036877575.1. Lineage (NCBI taxonomy): Eukaryota > Metazoa > Chordata > Actinopteri > Cypriniformes > Botiidae > Botia > Botia almorhae. The sequence goes on from JAZGTJ010000498.1 coordinate 105,878, forward strand.
AATGCTGCCACTCTCTGTCATTTTCATTAATTAGGGAGCTGTGAAAGGAGCCATTTATTATAGCTCAGAGCTGCTGTCTTATAAGATTTTGTAATATCATAATACCAACAAATGACTCTTTCCTCCTGCTCAATGTTTCTCCTTCTGTCTTTCATTGTGCTCTCTCCACTCCTTCGTTCTCTCACTACAGCACTGTTCCATAATGCATTTGTTTGTAAAAGTTTTATTTTCTTTTTAAAATACCATTTAGAACAACAAACAAAAGTCAGTATAAACTGATTTAAGCTTACTAACATTCAAATTTACATTTTTGGCAAAGTACAAAGTACATTTTTGGCAAAGTACAAAGTACATTTTTGGCAAAGTACAAAGTACATTTTTAACAAAGTACATCAGGACAGTAATCGCTCTTGGCGAGGCACGTGCAGAGGGGGGGGCGGAGGGTGCTTGAGCACCTGCCCTTTTGGCCCCTAGTGATCAAAGTGCCCTTTTGTTAAGTTTATTTTTTGTAATAATATAAAAATAAAAAATTGATAAAAATAACGACTTCGCGACAGCCTGCCCAATCAAACTATTAGTAAAATTAATTAATAATGTTTTAGCTGTAAATAGAATAACCCTCATGATGACCTTTCACGTGACGACCCCACCCGGAAGTTGAGGACGATCCTATCACGTTTATAACGCAAAGGATAGACACCGTTCGTGGCTGCTGTTAA